>CAUYON010188731.1:0-18494 GCA_963573935.1 Arctocebus calabarensis | reverse complement strand
CTTTTGGAATAACTTTAGATGTATAGAAAATTAGTAAAGGTAGTACAAGACTGTGAACCTAAAACTGCTGTAAAATTTAGGTTGTTAAACCAAACAGCACAGTGAATTCCTATGTACCCCTCAGCCAGTCTCGCTCCCCAGGGGTCCTCATCTCACATTCCCACGTCCTTTTGTCAAAGCTGAGAAACCGAGCTGAGCACATCACCGCCGTCCTAGCCTGTCTTCCAGTTTCCCCACTAGGGTCCTCTTACCATCCTGTCGCACAGAGCTGCCCTGCTCCCCGTGGCCTCTTCTTTTCCTTCTTTCTCTTGATCTCTCATGACTGTTTGCAGGAGACCCTCCATTCGGACCCTTCTGATGGTTGTTCTCATGACTAGATGGAGTTGGGGGACAGGACACCAGAAGCGAGTAGGGGCGCACACTGCGAACCCGGCTGCCTGGTCAGGTGGGTCTGCCAGGGGCCCCGCTCACGGCCTCGCTGTCCTTCAGAGGCCAGGCGGAGTCACCAAGTGCCACCACACACGTCGGGGATCGGAGAAGGGCTGGTGGAGCTCCACCTCCCGGAGGGGGCACTGCCCGTCTCAGGTGCCACTCCTCTTTTATCCGGGTGTAACCCTTTCTGCAGGATTATCCTTTCAACCCATGCACACTTTACGTCGGAGTTTTACAGAGTTCCCCAAACAAAACAGAAACCAATGCAATGTCACTGAACAAAAATCGAGGGTAGGATTCCTCGGCCCTCAGCCAAAGGCGAGGCTTTCTGTTCTTCAGAAAAGAAAATAAACCTGGTCCCCTTCCATATCCAGGGCAGGGGAGGCTAAGAGGACTCCATGGCTTTATTTGGATGAGGACACTGATGTCTGCGACCAGGACCCTTTCTGTTCTGGCTCAGAGGGGAGCCAGCAGCCTGCACTCCCAGCTTCTGTGGGTGCAGCCACGTGGTCGGCGGGGAGGAGGAGGCCTTGTCAACAGCAGGGAAGGACCTGGAGACTCATTAACTGGGACCCAGCTGAGACCTTTGCCCCACCAATGACCTTGGAAAAGCCTCTCTGCTTCCCTGACCACTTCTGTGGTGATCAAGGGAGGACTGTGAGTCCTGCCTGCCTGCGTGGAAAATACCTTTTGATGATTGATTAGCTAATGCTTGGAAGCAGCTCTGGCGCTGGAAGCCGGTTCCCCAGAAAGTGCTAAGCAGTGTTATTAAGGGATCAAACAGGAAGGCCTTTGTGTGTGATGCCAAGATGATTTTGTTAAATTATGAAACTTGCTTTGATAAACTGCCTGGAGGTGCCATCTGTGACATGCTTAATGTTTTTTTCTTCCCCACTTCCCTGAGCTTATTGAATTATTTGTACACAATTTATTTTACTTTCATAGGGCATTAAATTACTCTGAGACCTTGAAATATTTTACAGCCAATTCAAGGCATCTGGATGCTGTCAGGAGAGTTTTTGATGGATTTTGTCTTTAGGAGATGAAAAAGGGGGAGTTTTCTGCAAATGAGGGAGGGGGGCACCCATTGCGTGTAATAGTTGCTTTCAACTCTGTTTAACACGGGTGCTTTAAATTTTCAGCTGTGGCTGAAATGGTTTTATAGAATAGATGAAGGACTCGAGCTACATTTAATCATCTCTGTATCTTAACCAGAAACATTTATCAAAACCTTTTGCTTTAGGAAGTTTGCAATTTAGGCCCAAGGAGAGAGAAGAATACAGTGAATCCTAGTCCCTGCATCACATGGCACCAGTGGCCACCAAATCAAGGCAAGCGTCCGTGGTCTTCACACCACTCAGTGCTGCAGTTCTATGGTTAGTGCGAAGTAGATTCCAGATAAGGATCACAGCATTTCTGGGATCACTTGTAAATAGAAACGTATTTTGTTGTAGCAGGAGAGTTGTGCCCATGACTGTAACATTGCAAAAGGTCTTCTCTGTCCCTTTCAGGGGTCAGAACTACTATGAGTGGGTGTTATTGTACTAGTGGCCCCTGAAGGGATTAAAATCCAATCCTGCCAAGGTCTTCGGACGGGTGGGCAAAGCCCTGGATGTGGCCTCCTCAGTCTCAGGGAAGCAGAAAAGCTTTCCCTGAGTCCTACGTAACGTGTAGTGTGGGAAGGAGTGTCACCAGTTCTCCTTGCCAAGCTGTGCTGTCCCATGCACCCTCATCTGTTAGCATCTATCAGCAAAGCCTCCTCTGCTGTGGGTTTCCCAAATCTGACAGCAGCACCTTGCCCCAACGTCGCAATTCTCACACTTTTCCACATATCTGAATCTGCCATGCAGCTGGTTAATAATCTTGCTTGCTCTCATATGTCACAGACAGACATGTGCACTGGCACAAGGACAGGGGGGCAATGAGGTAGAAACTGTTAAAAGTGCATATGCCATTTGACCCGGAAGTGGAAATCGGTTTCAGACAGGCTTTCCCACATAGGAATAGTCTCTGCCATGATATGATCATCGCACAAGAGCTGGAATGTGGCCTGCAGCATAATAACATGAGCAAGGGGCCATCCATGCAATGCAATGTGATGCAGGCATTAAAAAGAAGGAGGAACATTCTCCAAAGAGAAAGAAGCCAAGTGAAGACCTACGGAAACCATGTAACTATTACAGGAGGAAAGATGGAATAGCTGTGTATTTGTTTATGTATAGCGATGGTAAATACAAATGCTATGATGGTTAATTTCATCTGTCACCTTGACTAGGCTCAGGGATTCCCAGGTAGCTGGGAATTAGACATTATTTCTGGGTGTGTCTATGAGAATGTTTCTGGAAGAGATTAGCATGTGAGTCAGTAGAGTTGGTGAGACTGCTCTCAGCAGGGTAGGCTGGCACCATCTGATCACTTAAGGGCCTGGACAAAACAAAAAAGAAGAGGAAGAGTGGATTTCTCTCTGCCTGGGCTGGGATGAGCATCTCCTTCTGCCTTCAGGTATTGGCACTCCTGCTTCTCAGGACTTTGGGCCTGCACTGATTTCCTGGTTCTCCTAGTTGTAGGGGTAACCCATAATCTCATGAACCAATTCTTATAATAAATAAATACATGTTATGTATATGTTGGTTCTGTTCCTTGGGAGAGCTCTGAATAATGGAGCTACTGTATCTACATTAATAAAGGAGATCAAATACATTAATACACATAGATCACATATATATCTACATTTCATAGGCCCATACACATGTATACTCACATCCATTTGATTTAAACATACACATGTATATGCCTAAAATATCTCTGTGAAAATATCCAAGCATCCATGTCCACTTACTTCAGGGGCCTGGGGGAAGCTCAAGGCTATGGCCAGCAGGGCTAAGAAGAAGACATACATTTTACTCTTTATTCTTTGGTACTGATAAATTTTGTACCCTACAAATATACTCTCTTTCAACAAAAATAATTTGTTTAATTCCATTGCCTGGACTCCTCTCCAGATCTACTGAAGCAGCACATCCAAGCATGAGGCCCAGGCATCCATACATATTTTTTAATATACTTGTTTTTTCTGCTGAGCCACCCAGCAAGGAGAAACTTTGCCTGCTGATGACCTGCATGTATGAAGGATGCAACTAAAGACCTCAAGTGGTTGTGCTTTGTCTCCCCAACTACCTGAGCTTGGCAGGGCAAGGATTGACTTATGTTTATGTAAGGGTGATGGGAAAGTTTTGAATAAAGTCGTATTGGTTTCAAGGCAGCAACACTATAGCCAGACACTCAAATTGGAGGGTATGTGGTAGATAAAAGATGACTGCAAATTTATTGCTGCTTCTCCCATTGAGTGTTGGGATTAAATTCCCTACCCTTCAACTACATGCTGGCCTTGGCAATTTGCTTAACCAACAGAGGAGCAGAAGGGATTCTCTGAGATTCTGGGGCTATGTGTTAAGCCTTGCAGATTTCACTCAGGTTTCTTGGAATACTCACTCTGGGAGAAGCCACAGACCACCATGGGATAAGTTGACCTCTTCTGAGACCACCACAATGTGAAGAAACCCAAGAAGCTCTGTGGAGAGACTGCTGTGGAAGGAAAAGAAACCTCCAGCCGGCAGCCCCAGCTGAGCTCTCAAACAACAGTCAAAACCACCTTGCCACCATGACAGAGGGCCGTCCAGGCAGTGGACACTCTAAGTCTGATGTTCCTTGGAGCCGGGATGAGCCCCTGACCGCTCTCCCCATAAAATTCCACCCAAACTGCAGATTCATGAGCAAAATGCGCTAAGTTTGGGCGTAGTTTGTTATTCATAATGGATAACTGGAATACTCTATGCAATTCAAGTGTTCCATTATACTCTTTGGATCAGAAGGTTCTCTTAGTTCTAACTGATGAATAATTGCTATCATTTCTGAGCATTTACCATATGCGAGGCTCCACATCAACTACTCTCATCGAAACCCTTATGGTAGTTATTATCTGCATCTGACAGATTTTAAAGAGAGAAAATAAATGCAGCAATTCCCACCGATATGGATGTTGGTCCAGACCCCCTTTGATTGAAATGGCTCTTCAACAATGACCGTGGCAACGGGAGGAACAGTATGGACCAACATCCACACAACAGCTGGTTGGACCAGGAAAGAACATTTTCCTGAAGGTGGACTAGATAATTTCTCTCCTGGGAGTCAGGAAGTGGAACTAAGAGGTCATAGGCTTCGTGTGACTTCAAGACTTGACGATAAGGGAGGTGCTCACAGCCTTGGCATCCTGTGAGCTAAGAAACGGTGAGGCTCAGGTGTGAGTCGTCAGTACAGACTACAGCAAATATGTGTAGAGAAAAGTGAAGCAGGAACAATGTAGACTCAGGGTCCAACTTGTCCTGTGACACAGCCACATCCATCTTCTAAGGGTTCCATGTTAAAAGTCCCCATGGCTGGTCACGGTGGCTCACACCTAGGATCCCAGCACTGTGGGAAGCCAAGGTGAGATGGGAAGAGCACTTGAGCCCAGGAGTTTGAGATCCCCCTAGATAAGTAATGTGGCAAGACCCCCATCTCTACAAAAAATTGAAAAAAATTAGCCAGGCGTGGTGGAGGGCTCCTGTAGTCCCAGCTACTCAGGAGGCTAAGGCAGGAGGATCACTTGGGCCTGGGAGTTGGAGGCTGTAGTGAGCTATGAGCTCACCACTATATTCCAGTGTGGGAGATGAGAAAGACTCTGAAAACAAAACAAAACAAAACACTCTGTTTATCTGTGTTTATGCTATCTTTGGCTGGTTTCTCTTGATTTTAATAAAAACGAATATGTTAAATTTCCAAGGGAGCTGTTATCCCAAGGCTTCCCTGCTGAGCCAACACGGGAACCCAGTCTGTCCCCTAACCCTGAAGTCACTGTGGTAAGTTGACAGACTGTTTTATGTTCTCTTCACAATTTAAACAAATATCAGAAAAATTCAAGTGTCCACCAGAACACATGACTTTTCCTTTAGTGCTAAAGGTGAAAACCTTCTTTCCATCCATCCAGCTGATTTTTGGATAAATTTTAGAGGTGGCAGACATCAGCACCCTGCCCCTCAACACTCCAGCCTGCAAGACCTGCTTTAATCTCCTCCCCCTGCAGATGTATACAACACTCACTCCACTATTTGGCACTTACAATTCTTGCTGATTTGTCCAACCACATGAGTGGTAGGAATCTGAGCCCAAAGAATGTCATAGAAGATGGATATTCTCTTCAAGGACACATGGTTATGGCACCAGATTCTATCTTCACAGTGTTTTATCGTAACAAATTATTGCACATTAAAGTTGAAAGATGTACACAGCAAATACCCAGGTACCCACGGTCCCCTTGGGTAGCACATACCCATATTCCCATTAACATTTTCCTAATTTGATCCATCACCTTCTCTCCCATCTTCCCATCTCTCCCTCTGTCCAGCAGCACATCTTATTTTTCAGCATCATTTCCAGATCAGTCACAGACATCAGCATCCTCTACACCACACACATTGCAAGGCACCTTCCTTGGATTATCTTCTGTCACAAAGACACCTCCCCAATGTACTCTCCACCATCCCATGACCACCAGCAATTAAAAGGGGGAAGGGAAGATCAATTTTAGAGCAGACATTGAGAATACACTGCAATGTTTATATAAGCATGGCAGGTAAGGTCAGTGACTGGGTCACTGGACGTCTCACTAGAGTTCCTTCACCCTCCCCATCCCCGTCCCCGTGCACCTGCACAGTGAAAAGGAAGGGAACACAACACAGGCCTGCCTCTCTGCCAGTGCATGGAATTAAGCAGCAGATTTGATTATTATTATTATTTTTTTTTTTTTTTGTAGAGACAGAGTCTCTCTTTATCGCCCTTGGTAGAGTGCCGTAGCATCACACAGCTCACAGCAATCTCCAACTCCTGGGCTTAGGCGATTCCCTTGCCTCAGCTTCCCGAGTAGCGGGGACTATAGGCGCCCCCCACAACGCCTGGCTATTTTTTTGTTGCAGTTTGGCTGGGGTCAGGTTTGAACCCACCACCCTCGGTATATGGGGCCAGAGCCCTACTCACTGAGCCACAGGTGCTACCCTATTTTTTTTTCTTTTAAAAAAGTTTAGTACTCAAATAACCACTTTTGAAGTTTTTAGTTTTAATCACTTTTTCCATTGCTTTCTTTCTTTTTTTTTTTATTGTTGGGGATTCATTGGGGGTACAAGAAACCAGGTTACACCGAGGGCATTTGTTAGGTAAAGTCCCTCTTACAATTGTACAAATGAATCCTATGTATTCAATTTTGATATGAGGACAATTAATGACACAGTGGGGTGGGGGAAGGGGACAGCAGAGAGAGAGAGGAAGGAGAGGGGCAGGAGAAAGGAAAAGCAGAGAGAGGGAAGGTGGGAGGGGAGTGGGGTGTCGATGTGTGACACACCTTTTGGGGGCAAGGCACGATTTGATTATTTTTTAAATCAACCTGTATTCCAGAAGCTACACATTCTCCAGGCAACCCAGTGTACTGGTGTCCTTTTCTTTCCTCTAAGGAGGACTTTTATTAGTTATCAGAATTCTAATATGAAACATGTGCCAAAGAGAAGGCACTGTTCCTTCCCCTTCTCCTGACGCCTGACGTCTGCACCCACACACTGACAGAGATTAATGGGCAGTGGACCACGTGGTTTTTTTCTCCAAATCACACTCAGTAAGTTTTATTTTTCTTAGCAGTTGTAAACTTTTAGAGATCAGACACAACTCACAGACCCTTGCAGGACTGAGTTTAGAGATGGAGTGCATGAAATGAGGAGTTATAAATATCATGTATCAATACATGATTGCATTGCAATGTGAGATTGCATCTCTTGCAAAATATGAACAATAGTCATTATGATGTATTAGGTACTTACAATGTGTCCAGCTCTATTCTGGACACTTCATCTTATAATCTTACTAATCCTGTCAATAGTGCAATAAGATGTTCCCAGTAAGCAAGCTGCACTCTTCTTTAGGACACACGGCCAAGCAAGGAAGCTGAAATTAACTTAGAAATGGGCAGTTTTTCTGTTGGATGCTCAAGTCAAGTTTAGGACTTATAAGTGAACTTTTGGTGATGCAGCTGGCTCTGGAAAGAGAGATAGCATGATGTCCGCCGCACACTTGCGATGACCCAGGCATGGAGCTCGGTGCAGAGCTTTCTTTTGTCTCAGTTGACGTCTGTGAGCCCCTGAGGCAGGTCTTGTTATAACATTTGCCCCATTTTACACATAAGGAAAGTCAATTAGGAGAGAAATGATATCTAAATACTGCTGGAGAGTAATGGGCTAAAAATAGCCTATCGGGCAAATGGGTTGATTCAGTCTCCAAGTTTGCAGAGGCCAGGTCATTCTCTTCCATGGACATCCACCTGTAAGGGTCTGCCCAGTGCCGGGCAGCTCAGGAATGTCCTCCATCTGTGAACTCCCTATGTTCAGCAAAGCTCAGCAGGTTATGAAATATTCACCCATCTGTTGCTGGTCGGGCCAAGGGATATACTGTATCCCCAGCCAGTGTATGTAATTTACAGGTAATTTATATGGTTAGGATTCTTTAACAATGTGTACGTTGCTTCTTATCCCCACATTGCATTTTTCACTCCCCCTTCTCTATAAATGGGCTGGTCCTGCCCAGTGCAGGGTCCTTGGAAGCAGAGCAGCACACAGGGCATCTATCCTGGAGTGCTCTTGGGGCAATACCAGTGGCGGGTTGTGTTTGCTAGAAATTGTCACAGCAGTATCTCCCTCCTGGCACCTCATGACTTCCACCATAAAGAGGTGGGGGCATCTATGTTTTGTTAATTGTGTCTTTTACTTTCTATAGCTGATGCTTTGACACCGAGGGCTGTGCAGATGAGGGAGAGGTCAGTCCCACTAGGCTAGCCAGTGCCTGGAATTAGTGAGTCATTCACCCACAAGTGCTATTTGCAAGTACAAAACAACCAGCCCACCTTCCACTCCCCACCCCACTCCTCTGTGGGGCTCTCACACTCTGTGCCACTGTGCAGCTCCCCTGATCACACCAGGGCCAAGCACCAGACCACAACTGGAGATAGCCCCACATTAGCCAGTGAGCATTCTGCTCATCCTGTCTCCCCTGCCCCTTCTGTGCTCATCCTGTTTCCCACAGAAGAAGCAGGGGAGGCAGGAACTTCCAGAAAGTCCCCTTGCCCATATTTCTTCCCTCTCTTTCTGCCTCCTGCCCGACCCAGTGCTTCGTGGGGTGCCCGGCTTCATGTAGCACGGCATAGCCTAGCATGGCCTAGCATGGCATAGCCTGGCCCAGAGTGCCCCTCTTCTCAGGAACTATGAGTAAAAAATCTATCCTTCCAGAGACCACCACCTCCTGATTTGCGAACCTTACTGTACCTCAATATGTCTATGAATACGCAATATTTTAAAACATGTGCCCTCTCCCCTTGCATCTGGATGTTCCTGCCTGTGCACCAAGTGCCTTCCGAGACTAAGTTTTGAAAGTGAAGCATCTTCCACAGGCTGCTCTGAGCACACGTTGGACGTCTGAACCATACAGTGGGGGGTCCCATGGAGAGACCAGACAGTCGAGGAGAAGCGAGTTTTCCGAGGGCCCGGCAATGTGTCTCCTCCTAGCCATGCAGTGCACGGAGTAAGGAGCTCTGGCCAGGAGGCCCCCCGCAAGCCCACTCTGCTGTCCTATGGGGGACAGGCTCATGGCTCCTCCATAAGCACCCACAGTCCTGGTTAAAGGGAGGTCACAGCTGATAACAATGCAGTGAACGAGGAGCCGTTTCCAGCCAGCCTTCCCAGCAGACATCCTCTCAGACAGGAGACACTGTCAGGCTCCCCATCCAGGGCTCCTCGGGGAATGTCACTCTCTGCAGGTCTGGCTGGAAGTGAGGACAGGATGAGACCTGCCGAGCTGGAAGGCCAGGGACAGTGCCTTATGTTGTCGCCACTCTGTACCCAGTGTCCGATCCTGCAGCCCACATACCGAGACCCCTGGAGACAAGCTGTTATTTAATGGGAAGTCCCCCCCAAAGGAGGAAGCTGTCAAATGCTTCTCAGAGATCCCCCTGGGTTTCCATGTGGCCAGCAACTCAGCTTTGATGGGCTGTGGGTCCTAAGTGCAGATTCCAGGGTCACACACCTGCACTGGCTCAGTGGACACAGCTGACCGAGTGAGAAATCAAACAAATACCACTAGCCACAGCCTTCCCACAGCCTGGTCGTAATAGTCCTTCCAGACCTGGCAGTGCCCTGGGACTGCAGGACTCCCTCACAGAGACATCCTGGGATGCAGGGGATATGTCCCCCTCGCTGGCCCTGCCTGGCCTCTCTCGAGAGCTACAGGGTGAGGCGGAGTGATGAGAAATAATTGCTTCAGGGAGAAGCAGGCCAGAGGGGCCCTGCTTGCCTGGGGCTGGCCCTCAGTGCAGAGCAGGCCCCTGCCAGTGGGGACACTGAGCCTGGAGAAAGGAACCCTCCCCAGAGGCTGCCTCCCCTGTCCTGGGCCAGAACTCTGAGCTCTCAGGGCCAGGGAGGGAGGGTGGGGGTAGGCTGGGGTCTGTGATGCCCCTGAAGGGCACAGGGCCTGGGCCGTCTGTGAGAAAGTGACATACAGGGTCAGTGTGAGGGTTCAGAGCTGTAGTGCATGTCACTTCTCTGCACTCAAAAGGAATAATGGATAAAATCATTATGGCCAACCCAGAACCTCGGGATTTCTGCAGAGAAACGATGGCACTTCCTTAGGAAAGTCCATTACCAACGTGGGGCAGCACTCGGCTGCTTGTAATGCGGAGATGGAGTTGTTTGAGCCACCCCTAGGGGTCAGGTCTGAGATGTGACCACGCTGTTCCTAAGATAACTATTGAGAGTTACTTTAGAAAGCCCTGGACAGCTGAGGGCAGGGGTCTGCAGGTGGATGACCCCTCCGTTTCAGGGGCACGTTGGAATGCAGGTGTGTCCTTTCTGGGGATGAGGACTCCTCTGGACAGAGGCTGAGGGTGAGGAAGAGGCTGAGAAGGAGGGTGGGGGCTCTTCACTCTCCTGGCTAGGCCAACCTGGTCTCTATGACTACAGAAAATGTTCTAGAAAGGGTTGGAAGTGTTTGCCTCAGGGCAGAGGTCATGGTGGGAGGGCTGCCCACATAGTGATAGGGGAGTCCCAGGCCACCGGAGCCACAGCAAGGTGTAGGGTGGAGCCCTGCCCCCCACCTTTGGACACCTAGGGGATTGTTTGCTTGTATTTATTTTTCCTTAAGAAAATGGCTGTTTTCCAGGCAGCGTCAATTAAAGCTAGGGTCTCTTACCCCTATAGTTAGATTGTTTACATTGCAAAAGCCCCATCCTCCCGTTAGGCTGGTATTGCTTCTTGCTGGCTCCTTAATGAAAAGCATTTGCAGCAAATGAGATTCCCCCAAAACAACTGGACTCTGAGAATGGACTCATCCGTGTGACTCCCTGATGAGTGCTGGGGACCTCCAGAGGGTCAGACTCAGCCACTAAGGTGTGGCTGGGCATCAAAGGCTAGCCCCCAAATCACAGGGTAAGCACAGGAGGCCGCAGATTTCCCACGATAATAGGCTGTTTGAGTGTTGGTTTTAAGTCCATGGTCCCCACAAAAGAACATGATCCCTCAAACCTGTGAATATGTGTTGCCTTAGCTTTGCTGGTGGGATTAAGCTAAGGGCTTTGAGATGCGGAGATCACCCAGGATTATGTAATTACAAGGGTCCTTACAGGAGGGAGGTGAGAAAGCCAGAAGAGGAACCAAGAGGTCAGAGTGATTCCCAGATGGGGTCTCCAGCCTTCCAGAAACTACAAAAGGCAAAGAAACCCACTCTTCCCGCAGCCTTCAGAAGGAACGCAGGCCTGCCCACACCTTGATTGTAGCTGTGCTGTGAGACTCATTTCAGATTTCTGGGCTCCAGAGCTGGGGGAGAACAAAGTTGTGCTGCTTTAAGCCACCAAGTGGGTGGCTATTACGGCAGCCACTGGAGGCTGAGGCAGACAGAGCCAGTCTCCTCAGCCTCTGTGCCTGGATGGCCCTGATCTCACCTAATGACGGTCCTTCTGGAGAGCCACTGGCAGGCACGGTAGCTGGGTTCCACCCAGTCCTGAGAGCTCCCTCACTGCCCCATCCAAGCCACAGTGCCAGACCAGGGTTTGGGCCCTTGCAAAGAAGACCATGATCCTGCCTCTCCCCTGCCACCTGTGACACCTGGGGAAGCTGCTTGTCACTCTCTCCTCTATGCCTGGATGCTCCTGGACGGCTGCCCTCGGGCACAACTCATCCTGGAGATCACAGGCCGGTGTGAGGTGTGAAAGCAGCTCCGAGGGAGAAACCGGAGGAAAATCCCCTGGCCCTGTTTCCCCAAACTTCCCTTTGATTTTTTTTTTTTTTTAATTATTTTCAAAAGTTTCTTCATCACAAAATTCCCGGACGCATCATCCCTGGCGGCTCACACAAGTTTTGGCAAAATCCAAAGTCTCATTTCTCGCTGGGCTGCAGCAAATTACAGCAGTCAGCCCCAGATGCCCAAGGGAACAGACCCCTCCGCCCGGCTCGATTAAGGCCTGGGTGAAAGATGAAAGGGATCCCAGGCTGTTGACGACTGTTTCTCTTTCTCACCTAGAAGTTGCAAGACAGAACTTGCTGTCCAGCTGGCTTGGGGGTGGGGTGGGGGTCTGGGCTGGGTTTGGAAATGTGGGCAAGAGGCTCCCAGCAGAGGCTAGAGGTGGTGCCCTGGGAACCTTGGCCTGCCTGGACACCCCCCTCCAGGGCTCTGCCATGCATGGTGTGGGCTCCAAGCTCTTGAGTCTACTCCAGGGAAAACTCTGGCCACTCTCCTCAGGCCCCACGTGTGGGCTTCACTCCTGGTTGCAAACTGGGGCATGTCCCCACTGGCCCCAAGTCTCCATCCTTGCA
Source organism: Arctocebus calabarensis (assembly GCA_963573935.1). Taxonomy (NCBI): domain Eukaryota; kingdom Metazoa; phylum Chordata; class Mammalia; order Primates; family Lorisidae; genus Arctocebus; species Arctocebus calabarensis. Next base: position 6,129 of record CAUYON010188731.1, on the reverse strand, counting down.
TCTGTAAAGTGAGGGTTTCCAAATGGCTTAGGGAAGGTGTCCCCAGAAACACATGGTGTTTGGCACACAGCAAGTACTTAATAACAGTTCCTTTCTTGGATAGTGTGGCGTTTCTTGTTGCCCGGTTGTGGTTACAGAGCCACAGTCACACATCCCTCAATTCGGTGTGCAGGTTACACGGCATCACACACATAGGCGCCTGGTCCCCACGGCAGCCCGATGGGAGTGGAGGCAGTGTCGCTGTGGCTGTAGTGGTCTGTGTGCCGTGGTGAGCTTTAACTCTGAGACTGGGCCCCTTATACGCACACACAAGCTCAGGCAGTCACACACTTCCACCCACTCCCACTTTAAACATGTGTACACATGCTCACACACGTGCACCCACCCTCACACCACGCCAGCCCACATAAGTGTGCACACACTCTCTATTCTGCAGGCCCTGCCTGGCCGCTCTCCGTCTTTCACACGGACCTTTCCCCTGGGTGGGGACCCACATGCCCCACAGTAAGCCCCTCAGAGACTGAGGACAGTTTCCTCCCTCCTGCCCACGGCCACCTAACTCTGTGACCTCAAGGCTGCCCTTGGACTAGTCTGGTGCCCTGTTCCCTTTGCCAGGCCTGCAACCACCTAGGCGGGAAAAGCAAAGAGCAGCTATGCCCAGCCTCCCTGCCCAGCACACTTGAAGTCACCTGAGACCCCTCCGAGGCTGGGTTAAACATCACATGGTGGCGTGAGGTCAACCCCAACTCAGCCCTGCCTGGTGCAACCGCTTTTCCTAAATGCAGTTCGGCAGGCACAAGGCCCCTGGCGGTGCTTCCCCCAACCTCTCCTCCCTCAGCATCTCCAGTGTTGCCAGTACGTGGACCTGGCAGCCGCCCCCTGGACGAGCTATGTGGGCCTGAACTGGAGTGAATCCTGGAGCCTGTGATAAGCCAATCACTCCAGGGCAGGCCTGAATTATGCAGTTGCTCCTGAGGCCAAAATGTAGTCTGAGGGTGGGGTGGCCACCAGGCTACCATGCGCCACAGGTGCCTCCCCAGAAACTCCCTGGGGCCTTGCTTGTTGCAACTGCAGTGTAGTACACAGCAGGAGCATTCTCGCCTCCGTGAGAACCTATTCCCTCCTGCCCAGAGCTCCTGAGCCCAGGGCGTTTTCCAGTCTCTCAGCAAAGGTGATCTCATGCAAACAGCTCAAATGGCCATCAATGAATGAATAAATTACAGAATCGTGCACATCCAACAACAGAATATTACCCAGCCACAGATAGGGAGGACATGCTAATCCAATCCCTGCTACGACACGGATGAACCTCAAAAGTGAAGATGGAAGCCAGACGTGAAGGGCCGCCCGGAACCCAACTTCATCTCCGGGAATGCCCAGAGCAGGCTGGTCCACAGAGACAGCAGATTAGTGGTGCCCAGGGGCTGAGGCAAGAGGCCTGAACCGTGACTGCTGATACGAGTTTCCTTTGGAGGTGATGGTAGGAAGTAGACAGGTAGTGATTGCAGTGTCGTGAATGCACAAAAAGCTGCCAAATTGTGATCTTTAGAACTGTTAACCAATTTAAACAAATGTATTTCAACCCAATTTAAAACAAAAATGTGGCTTCCAATTTTAAAGACTGATTAATACTGTAAAAGCCTCAAACTGACCATAGGAAAGCCCATTAATTTATGGGCCAAGTGCTTATACATCAAGAGCTCCATCCGTGATGGAAACTTCATAAATACCTGGGCCTCGGGTAGCCAGGGCTTTGCTTGGAACATTGGACCAGATTCCCTGGCCGTTAGTGCTGTGTTGAGCACGAAGGGACAGGAATTTCTAAATCATAATTTCATCAGAGTGGAAAAAGTGAAGCCCTGAATCTTGAAATGAATGTATTAAGGCAGATCCCCTAGCTGTGCTTTTGCAGTGGGACATAGATGAAGGGCATTTAGTCTGCCCAAACACAGAAGAGGAAAATCCAGCTGCCCCCAGTGGGGGAACAGAGCTGCAGGTACTGGGGTGACACCATCCTTACATTGCAGTCCTGCACTGAGCTTCTGGACAGCGCTGCCTGCATCTGACAAACTGAGACAAGTCTGTAGCCTCCAAAGTTGCTGAGGAGGCCAGGTTTTTGTGTGCAAACTTAAGAGCATAATACCAAACAAATATCATGAAGTTCCCTCATAAAAAATAATTTGCCTAATTCCAAATTGGTCTTAAGAAGGCTGTTTCTACTCTCTGGAGCCGAATTAAAAACATTAGCTGAAGGGAGAAGAAGGAAGATGAGAGAATCAAGTGTGGAGACCTCCAGGAAGGGCCAGACTCTAGGGAGGACTGTAAAACTGGATGGCTGTCTATTTGGGCTGCTCTATCCAAAACCGTGAACCCTAGGTGCCTTGTAAACAACAGCAATTTATATCACGCAGTTCTGGAGGCTAGAAATCTGACATAAAGGTATGTTTTGCATATGGGGGTGAGACCTTCTTGCTGTGTCCTCACTTGGAAGGGGTGGTGCAGCTCCCCCAGGCCTGTAAAGGCACTAATCCCAATTCTGGGGGCCCCACCCTCATGAACCAATCTCTTCCCAAAGGCCCAACCTCCAAGCACTATCACATTGGGGTTTAGGATTTCAACAAATGAATTTAGGGGGAACACAAAAATTCAGACCACAGCACTGTGCCCTCTGCAGACCTGGCTTAGCTTGTGAAGTGCAAAAAGGACCCCAAGCGGAGACCTCACCCAGTCTCAACCAAGGTGGAATCATTAGTGCAGCTTAGACAAGAAAACCATGTCATGAGAAGCAAAAAGTCACTGGGTGGTGAGTCATGTTTGGCTGGAGACCGGTTGGGTGTGTCCCGAGGAGAGGTAGCTCTGTGAGTCCACCCTGCCCTCAGCAGCTGTGACAGGGGTGAGGTGAGGCTGAACCTCCACCCCCCGGCCTGCCTTCCACCTCCAATGACTCCTGCTGGGCCTGGCCTCACACCTCTGCAGAGCTGTGCTTTCCAGACAGGGACACTGCATGTGGCAGAGCAGAATAGCCTGTTCATCCAGCATCAGGGAGGGCAGAGTGGGCAGGGCTGGAGCGAAGCCCAGGAAACAAAGCTTCACCTCGAGGAGTCTCTGAAACTCCACCTGGAAGGAATCCCACTGGACTCTGCATTACTATGTATATGTCTCTCGTAAAAGTCAATTTTTTAAATGTAACTCTTGCTTTGGCTGTCAACAGAGAACCTTGGGGTTGCCTACAAGTACAGGGACATCATTCAGTCACCCTTGGAATCCCCAAAACGTCACACCTTCACTTGTATAAACTTTCATGCCAGCTGTTGTATCAAACTTTCTTGTTCTTTTAAAATGTTTTTACAACCCCTTTAACCCTCAATTAATAGTGCAGTACACAGCAGGTGCATTATTATAACTGCCTTTATTTTATAATTATAATACAAGTGTAATTACAATTATGTGACTGCGGTAAGCAGAATAACACCCCCTCCCACCAGAACACCTAGATCCTAAATCCCAGGCCCTGGAACATGTCACTTTTGTGACAAAGAGGGCTTTGCAGATATGAGTAGGGGTAAGGACCTTGAGGTGGGGAAATGGCCTTGTGTTATACGGGTGGACACAGTCTAACCAAACAAGTTCCCCAAACTGGAGAACTGTTCCCAGGTGAGGGTTCTGAGGATGCATGAAGCCAAAAAGGTCGGAGAGATGGGCTGCAAGTAGCTCTGATGGAGGAACCCATTACGTGGCCAGAGTGACAGTGCCCTGATTGGCCAGGCCTCACTTATGTGACCATCCCTGCAGAAAGTAATGCAGAAAGGGTCCCTGGTGGAAATCCAGGATCCTGTTACCTGGGGGTAGCAGAGACGGATACTGATTTTCGAAACACGTATCCACAATAGGAATACTGGGAATCCACGCTGGTCGTCCGGAAGGTCAGGGAATCTATGCTGTAGCCTTTTGGGGACATTATTTGCAGAAATGGTCCTACCAGGGAGGGCTATGATGTACCACTCATGTTCACTCCACCACGAGACAAGTCGGGGCCTGGCACCACCCCGCGTTCCCATGGGAAAGTGTGTCTCTAGGGTCTGTCTCAGCCCTGGGTTCCTCCTAACAGTTCCCACCCTGCAGCTGCCCTCTTGGAACCCTCTGTTTCTGTCCTGCTGAGACCAGGAACATTCGCGCTTGTGTTTGTTTTCACAGAGTTTGCAAACTTGAGCCTTGGCCTTAAAACAGGGGAATAATCGGCTTTTTCCATTCACCCACTGCCGAGTCCTGGGAACGCTGCGAGTAGGACTGCAGGTCAGCTGGAGAGGGGACCTTGCCAGTCACAGTCCCCACCCCTCAGCACTACCCGCCAAGGTCGGGCTCCACAATTGCCACCCACGCCAGGGTTTCCCCTTCGAGGAGCAGGGATTTACATACTTCAGGCCAGCACGGCACCTTGCTCTGATGTCAGAAATGGCTCCAAAGATGGAGACGCCCGTGGCACTTGGAGCCCAGAGCCCACAGCTTTCCCTGCCCCATTCTCCCCACAGGTCTCAGTAACACCACCCCTCCTGCAAGGTCAGACACGACAGGGCTGAAGGCCAAACATGTGCACCAGGGGATGTCAGTCCTCCTGAGAAGAGCAGAAAGTGACTCACAGCTAGTGCTGCTTAGGCTACACTAAACTGGCACAACCAGAATAAAATACTTTTGGCTAATTCATTTGGCAAGAGCATCAAAGCCCAAAGAGGATAGAGGCCAAGTTTTCTCTTCTTTTAAAAACAAAATAAAATAGAAACAAAAACAAATCCTGGCACGAGGAGAAGCAAAACTCTGATTATCTTTCATCTTCTTGCTCACTGGAGTGGAGGCGCAGTGGCTGTGCTGACTATAATCCCCTGTACCTCCTGTTGTTCCCAGCACATAGTAGGTGCTCAAGAAACACTTGCTGGACAATGTTCCCCTCGGTGTAGGGCGGACCGGAAGCTACCCTGAACTGAACAGCATAGAACAACCCTCAGATTTTACTCATGGGTTCTCCAAGGCAAGAGTTTGGATAGGGCATGGTCAGGGTGCTTTTTCCCTGCTCTGTGGTGCCTGAGGCTTCAGCTTTGAAAACCCACAGCTGGGGCTGACTGTGGCAGTGGGAGTGAGGTCACCACCAACCCCCAGGGAATGGGGCCAAGTAGTAGGAGATTGCTCCTCGGAGTCCCCCTTGAGACTCTTGGACCACCCTAGCTGGACCCAGGGAATAAACTCCTTGTTTTGTTTCTGAGACACTGGGCAACGTGTTAGGATTTGGGGGGCTATTTGTCATCTGCAACCAGGATTCCCCATGGGAATGATATGAGATGTGTGCTGCTCTGTTCTAACCCAGCATCTTCCCCCCGAGACACTGAACAACACTTCTACCGCATCTTCTGCCTGCCATCCTCCCACCATCCAGAGGCAGGGACCAAGTGAAAAATCCAATCAGGTTCAAATATCGTTTCAGCCAATGTTCCTAAAGAGAGAGAGAAGGCACAAAGATTGTGTGATGTTTTAAGGAGTTGGACACCAGCCCTCCAAAATGAAGGCATAGGAGCAGCTATAGTTGAAAAACAAAAGGGTCCCTATAGGCCCCCGTCCCCCCACGGCCATGGCCATGGCTGGCCAGGATTCTACTGGGGCTGCTCCTTGGAGGAGGGCTGAACCCTCCAGGGCTTGACAGTCTGCACACTGGGTCTTACTCTGCCCCCAGGAGCAGAGTCAGATGGCATTTTCACCATACTTGCACTTTTTCCTTAAATTTCTCTTCATGATGGAAATAAGGGGAACATGGACAGAGCCCTGCTTTTGCACCTGTCACGGGCAGACTCTCAGCTGGCTGTGCTCAGGTGTTGCTCACGCAGGGCACCTCCAGCCTCATGTTCCCAGCTGGGCCCCCGGAGCATTTGTGCCTCCCACTCTTAGTATTTCACTCCTCTGTGTTCTTTGTCTAGTTTTTTTAGTTTGACTAAGGAAACTATATATATATTTTTTAATAATTTTATTGAATCATAATTGTGTACATTGGTGCAATCATAGGGCACAATGTGCTTCATATACAATCAGAAATATTTTGATCGTACTGTTACAGATAGCCTTCATGGCATTTTCTTGATCACTATA
>CAUYON010188730.1:0-31785 GCA_963573935.1 Arctocebus calabarensis | reverse complement strand
GATTTCCATTGATGACAAGCTTCCCGTTCTCAGCCTTGACTGTGCCATAGAATTTGCCATGGGTGGAATCATACTGGAACATGTAGACCATGTAGTTGAGGTCAATGAAGGGGTCATTGATGACGACAATATCCGCTTTGCCAGAGTTAACAGCAGCCCTGACGACCAGGCGTCCAATACGACCAAACCCGTTTATTCCGACCTTCGCTTTCACCATGGTGCCTCAGGGATGCGGCTGGCGCTGCACTAGAAGTGGCTGTCTGACGAACGGGAGGACCAGAGACCCGGAAAATCTTAATAGACTGTGTTTATGTATATACTCACATATACATTCTGTATTAGAGTTTATATATTTTGTGTAAACATATAAAACTGTTATCTTCTCATCCTTAACTTCTTTTACTTTATTAAAAATGCCTACATATTTCCCACTGAAGAACTTTGGCATTTCTAATTTCGCTGCCTAAAATTCATTCCTCATTCACTTACCTGCATCATTTCATTTTTTATACGACTACCTAGATTACATTTCTCATAGTTCAAAGTAAGCATTATCTCCTCAGGAGAGTGTTACCTGGCCTGCAGTCTAGATAGTTGTCAACTTAGCGTTTCAGCACACTGTTTGTTTTCAATATATAATATTTATAAAAATATCATGTGTCGGTCTTTTTTACCTGTAATTATACAATCTATGTGTTTAACCATTAATTATGTGTTACCTCATTCTAGATTAAGACTGTATCAGAGTTGTTCTTTTCACTAATATGTAAGCAGAATCGAGGACAGAATCTATTAGGTTCTGAAGAATCATTAAAGGAGTGAACAAAAAAATTGACTCTAATTGTACACGATAGATTATACTATACAGCACAGATATGATAAAATCCACTGTCCTATTGGAAGAACAACAACTTAAATCACTGTAAAAACTTCACTCGTGAAATATTCAGCTTTTCATGAGTACAGTTTACTCTCTACTTTTCCAGAATAGCAGAGCTGCTCAGCAAAAGATATTTTGAAACAAAATAAGGCCACATAAAACATCTATTTATACCTTATGCTTGCTGGGTTCAATAGTTGATTTGCTTGGCCTTAGTTTATTATCATTAGTCTTCATGCAGAGAATTTAAGAAGAGATGATATGTATTTGATTATAGTGGAGGCAAATTTTTATATAATCGATGAATAAAAATCATAGTTGTACATGTCTACTTAAGTTTTTCAAAGTTAGCGAAGAAGCTCTGTGTTACTGAGCTTTATAAATATGATGAAAAAAAATTTGACACTATTTGGTTTGTTTTTTTTCTCAGTATATTACTCTGTGTACAATTTTGATTAGTCAATTTGTGCAATTGAGAAATACATTATATTTTAAGTAGTTATTTAAAAAATGTCTAAAACGGATGTGTCTATTATAATGTATTTTATATTTTAGGTGAAATATTATAATTCATATCATGGCTGGTTATCATTATAAATTAAGTGAGATTAATTTATTTTAGTTATGATAACCAAGCTAATAGAAGAATAACTCATGAAATATTTTTAATTCAGTAGATTGTCTCTGTGAACCAGAAGTGTTTTATAACAAATATATTCAAATTTGTATGAGTAAATATTATCTGGTCTTTTTTGTATTTCTGTAAATAGTTTCTTACATTTTTATACCACTTTTTATATATTCTACAAACATTTCTGTCAATATTATTTTTCTTGAAACAAAACATAGCTCAGAATTATAATAAATGGTATTTTATAAAAAATATATCTTGTGCATTGAAAACTTACCTAAAATATTTTAATCAAATTTATTCAGCAATTATTATGTATAAAATAAACATAGTGATTTATTTTTTTAAAAAGTGAAAAAACTAGTCAAACTGGTACCACACAGTAAATATTAACTCAAAATTAGTATTATTCAGAACCAATTCCTGTACTACTCCCTGTGTTAAAAATATCTAACAATTTTTATTTTGTTCTTGGGAATGCTCAATAAAGTTCTAAAATGTACTATTTTATTTTCTTTCTTGATTTATCAACTTTAGACTATTTGTATTTGCCCTCTATGTAATATGAGGAATTTTTCATTAGGGAACAGCTTCTGTTATTAAATTGTTTTCAGCTTTACAAAATATATTTATTTTTTAATTTTAAATAATATATTTAAATTTTTATTTCATATCTCTGTAAATGAAGACTCCGCTGGCTTCCCCAGTCTTATTAGACGGAAAATAAAATATATTGCCATTACCCTTACCTATTCAAATTCTCCCCAACTCTGCTTCCAACGTAAGATACTCACACTATTAAAATTTCATAGATGAGGTTCATCAGATTTACAGTTGTTCCCCTAATAAAAATGAAAATATCCATATTTTGTCACAGTTTGTTTTTAAATTGAAAACAAAGAACATTTACATCATTCATGTAAATGTAAATGTTTTTCATCACAGAACTGGATGGTGCATGGAGAAAACAAGCATAAGCATAGAAAAAAGAATCTAATTTTGCTACAGAAACTGAAATTTTTAAAAGAAAAATCTGTTTTTAAGTCAACTGTATTACATTTTACTATACTAAAACTCATGTTGCATTTGCATTTTGGCTCAATTTGGATTGTAACTTTTGTGCAGGTCTTTTTTAAATTTTTTTAGTTTCTGATTAGTTTTGACTTTTTCTGTTTGGTAGAAGCAGCATAAAATTTCCTCACAATGTCAATTACATTACCCGGTTCTTTATCGTAGTACTTTGTAATTGTTTTGTATTAATACTGATTGCTTCTTAAAGGGGCTTGCTTATTTGGGGGGAAAAATTAATAGGAATTTTTGTTCTCCATTCCTGATTTGTCTTGAATTCCTTTTTCATTTTGCTAGAGTTCTATTCATGCATTCTTTTTCAGGAAATGAGGGAAATGACAAATATAATAATAGGTACTCTACCTTGTTTATCTACAAATATCACTTTGGTTTTACCTTTGCTAGTTATATAATTTGGGGCAAAAATTAAATACAGTAAACACTGTGGTGAAATTTCTCCTTAGTATACCACCCAACATGATCTTTGACATTGCCTTTTTTTTTTTTTTTTTTTGCTTTTTTCTATAGTGATTTGAAAATCTATTGACTGTGTTTAGGAAAAATGAGGGTGACATTGATTCTGTGAGGCATTAAGATTAGCTTATTTGATTTGGTGACTTTTTTTCTGAATAATTACTTTCTAATATTTTTTATTAATTGTTCATTAAAATCATAACTGTATCAATTTATTAATTGCTAATTAAAATCATGGGGTACAATGTGATGATTTGAAATACAATATGGAATGCTCAAATCAAACTGATCAACATAATCATTACCTCACTTATTTTTTATGGTAAGACATTTAAAATTTACTCTTAGTTATTTTGAGATACCCTTCATTGTGCACATTAGGTGACATACCACAAAATGCCCTGCCTTCTCCCACCAATTACTGTCCCTCACCCTGTCCCCTGGCTAGACTATATTTGTGTTTTATCATTCGTATGAGTGTGTAAGAATTTATATATTGGTTTCATAAGAGTATTAAGTACATTGGATGCTTTATTTTTTCCATTTTGAGATACTTTATTAAGAAGAATGTGCTCCAACTCCATCCAGGTAAACATAAAAGATGTAAAGTCTCCATTTTTTAATGGCTGAACAGTATTCCATGGTATACATATATCACAGTTTGTTAATCCATTCATGAGTTGATAGTCATTTACATTGCTTCCACTACTTGGCAATTATGAATTGGGTAAAATGATTTCTTTTTCTTCTAAAGAGATACCTACTAACAGAATTGCAGGATCACAGGTCAACTTTTAGTTCTTTGAGAATTCTCCATACTTTTTTTCCAGAAAAATTGTATTAGTTTGCAATCCCACCAGCAGTGTAGAAGTGTTCCCTTGTCTCCACATCCACACCAGCATCTGCGGTTTTGGGATTTTGTGATATGAACTAATCTTACTGAAGTTGAGGAGTGATATCTCAAAGTGGTTTCTATTTACTTTTCTCTGATGAGTAAAGATGATGGGCATTTTTTTCATGTGTTTGTTGGCCATTCATCCGTTATCTTAAGAGAAGTTTCTGTTCAAGCCTCCTGCCCACTTATAAATAGGGTTGTTTGCTCTTTTCTTATTAATTAATTTGAGTTCTTTGTAGATACTAATTATCAGACCTTTGTCAGAATCATAACATGCAAACGTCTTCTTCCATTCTGATGGTTGTCTATTTGCTTTAGTTGTACCGCCCTTAGCTGTGCAAAAGCTTTTTAGCTTGATAAAATCTCAGTTTTTTTTTTTTTTTTTTGGTGTTACTATAATTGCCAGGGGTCTTTCTCATAAACTATTTCCCCAGGCCAGTATCTTCAAGCATTTTCCCATCACTCTCTTCTAGTATTTTTACAGTTTCATTTGTTAAATTTAATCTTTTATCCAGCAAGAATCAATTTTTGTTAGTGGTGAGAGATGTGGGTCCAGTTTCAGTCTTCTACAGGTGGCTAACCAGTTCTCCCAGCACCACTGGGATTCTTTTTCTCCAATTCATATTTTTGTTAAGCTTATGAAACACCAAATGATAATATGTGGCTGGGTTCATCTCTAGATTCTCTATTCTATTCCATAGGTACATGTCTCTGTTTTTGTTCCAGTACCATGCTGGTTTAATCACTATAGATTTATAGTGTAACCTGAAGTCTGGTAGGGTGACATCTCCAGATTTGTTTTCATTTCTAAGAATTGTATTGGCTATTTGGATTTTTTTTTTATTCCTTATAAAAAACAGTAATATTTTTTCAATTTCTTTAAAGTATGGGTATTGAATTAAATCTGCGGATTGGTTTGGGTAGTATGGACATTTGAACAATGTGGTTGATTTTTCCAACCACAAGCATGGTATATTCTTCCATTTGTTAACATCTGCAAATTTTGTTCTTAGTTCTCACTCACTTTTTTTTTTTTCCTCATAGTTCTCTCTCTCTCTCTCTTTTTTTTTTTTTGGTAGAGACAGAGTCTCACTTTATTGCCCTCAGTAGAGTGCTGTGGCGTTACAGCTCCCAGCAACCTACAACTCCTGGTCTTAGTTGATTCCCTTGCCTCAGCCTCCCAAGTAGCTGGGACTACAGGCACCCGCCACAGCACCTGGCTATTTTTGTTGTTCTTGTTGTTGTTGCAGTTTGGCCAGCCAGGTTTGAACCTGCTATCCTCGGTATATGGGTCCAGCACCCTACTCACTGAGCCACAGGCGCTGCCCTCTTTCACATCCCTCGTTAGATATATTACCAATTCATCTTTGTTGGCACTACTGTAGAAGGCATAGAGTCTTTGATTATATTCTCTGCTTGAGTATTGTTGGTATATATATAGAATATATATATATTCTATTGATCTGTAGGTATTGACTTTGTATCCTGAGACACTGCTATATTCCTTGATCATTTTCTAAGAGCTTTGTAGTTGAGTCCCTGGGACTTTTCAGGTATAAGACCATGTCATATGCAAAGAGAGTTTGACTTCCTCTGTCCACATGAATACTTTTGATTCACTTCTCTTGCCAGAGTATAATGGCTAGGACTTCCAGCACCATGTTGAATAGCAATGTTTCTAATATTTATTCATTATTTTAACCTTTTGTTTCCTATGTTTTCACTCTTTCTGATGCTGGGCCTACTTGGATTGATACTTTAGCCATCATTCAGTTTTCTATGATATTTTCTATTTTATTGACTTTTTCTCTTGATTCAGAAAATATGATTAATGCTACCTTACAAAACATTAAATGTTACAATAGTCTTTAACCTTATTAAATACTTCAAAAATTTTAGACTTAGAGGAGAGTTTCAAGGTAATAAAGACAATTCCACTCCAAGTTTTCATGTCAGAATTTTAATCTTGTGTGAAGACCTTGACAAATTTGATGCATACTTGCCAGGTTTTTGTTTTTTATTAGTTTTCTTAATTTAAATTTGTTTCCTATTTTCTCATGAGTAGGTTGAGGTTTTTCATTTTGGAGCAAGGTGTCACAGGGATGATGGGTCCTTCTCAGAGTGGCCATGGTGGGTAAATTAAGCTGATAGGTATTTACTGATGATATTAAGCTTGAACCAGTTAAGGTAGTGTCTGTCAGGGATCTACAATGTAATGCCACTATATAGCCATTATATATTTGTGAGAAAATACTTTACAATATGAAAATATAACTGTTTCTGCTAAAAAGTTCACAAATTTTATTATCCATTGCTGAAACTTTCCTGTAGCAATTAATTCCGTAGTATTCTAATGTGAATTTTTATGTCTCCTCACACCTTCTATACGTAAATGTTTAGATTAGTTTATAAAGAAAAGGTGTTCCTTCTCCCCAAGTATTTGTTCATTAATTTACTTAGACATATTTGGACTCATATGTATGAGTATGAAATGTATTTTTTTGAGAGGTTATAATTACAGACTGTAATTCCTTACTTTGTTACCCCTTTGTTCCAACTTTTTCTGTTGGGAAGGCTTGCAGGTTGGCCCCTGTGTCCTTTTAACATGCCCCTATCTATTTCCACTCAGTGCTTTAGCCTCATCTTGTTTGTTTGGTTTGCCACAACCATGAAATCAAAAAATTCTCCAAGAAGCTCTAGATTCTTTTATTTAGAAACAAAGATCTAGGTGCTCAATGCACTTAAGTCACTGCTTCTGGATCTGCTCAGTGAGTAGATCTGGGAATGCAAGTTTACCAATTTCTTTATACACATGCATCTGTAATCAACCGTGTTTGTATGTTTGTAATATGAAATCTATATATCACCATCATCTATCATCTATATTACCTATAAAATATGGGTCTGCAAGTTTTCATGTAATATTTGCCATATCTCCATCTTCTTTGGTGGTATATATCTTTAGAACTTTTCCCCATGTTGTTTATTATAAAGTTATTTCCTTTTACAGAGGTTTGAAATACCTTTGCATATTCTAAGGAATAAATCCAAAATCAGATATGTGATTCTCAAAAACTTTCCTTAAATGTAGCCCTTGTCTTTTCATTCATTTCACAGTGTCATTTGAGGAGCAATGATTTTAAATGCAATGAACTCCAATTTATAATTTAGGTTATTTACATAGCATGCTTTTGATAACATATCTAAAATCCCTTTGCCTAAGCCATGGTCATGTAAATTTTCTCTGATAATTATTTCTAAAAATAACATTTTATAAAGAATCGATAGTTTGGTATTTTCTATTTAGGATTATGAACAATATTGCATTTTGCTATAATTACTGGTATACAAATGGAGGATGTGTTAGAAATATTATATGTATTGTACAAATATATTATACATGCATATTCAATTGATGGCTTTATAATTTTGTTAAAAACCACTTGTCTATATTTATAAAGATTTATTTCTGGTCTATACAACAATTCCATCAATCTATGGATATCCTTTCATGAATATCACACTGTCTTAATTATTATAGGTTTCAATAAGATAATAAAGATGTTTGAATCCTCCAAATTTGTTTTGCAGTTTCAAAGTCAAGATCCTTTGTCTTTTTATATAAATTTTAGAATTAGCCTGTAGATGTATGTAAAACTTCTGCTGGAATTTTAAAGCAGATTGTACTGAATGTATACATCAAACTGAAGATAATTCATTTTCAGATAATATTGAATCGGTCCAAACACATGGATTATCTCTTCATTTATTTATCATTTTTATTACTTTTATTAATGTTTTATATTCTAAAGCATACAGATCCTGAACATATTATGCTAGGTTTTTGCTTAATGTTTCAATTTTATTTAGTGGTATGCTAAATTAATTTGTCTATTAATTCTAATTGTTCATCCCTGGTTGGTAGAAATAAATATGATATTTTTATGTTCATCTTTGTATATTCAGATTTGATAAACTCAATTACTCATTTTGTAAAATTCTGGATTTTTTTCCACATAGAAAACATTTCATCAGTGAATTAAAAAAAGGTTTTATTTCTACCTTTACATCCTGTATATTAATTTCTTTTACTGAATTATTGCATTGATCAGCATGCTGAATATGAGTCAGGATAGAGAGTGCTCTTGTTTTTTGTTTTTTTCCCTGACCTTAGAGTAAAAGCATCCATGCCTTTGCTGTTAAATATGATATTCACAGTAGATTTTTTTATCTACCCTTGTCAGGTAGAGGAAGTTTCCTTCTATTAAAAATTTATAGGGAGTTTATCATAAATTAATCTCCATTTTTAAAAAAATGCTTCTCTGTATCAAGTGATGGATGTTGGAAGTGTTTTTCTAGTTAAGTCTATTAATGTGGTGAATCACACTAATTAATATATGGATGTTGAACTTGCCTTGAATTATGGAAATATACTCTTCTTTGTTGTAATGCATTATCATTGCTATTTTTTGCTTAAAAAATATAATTTTTTTTTTGGAGGACATTTGATTTTTTATTTGTGAGGAATGTTCTTTTCTTATAATGTCTTTTTCTCTTTCTGGCTTTATGCCAGTGCTGGACTATAAAAATAGTTGAGAAGTAACTGTCCTCTCCTGTTTTCTAGAAAAGGATATGACATGTGAAATGCTCTGGAGAAGTCACCAGTGGAATGATTGAGGCTTAGGTTTTTCCTTATTAAAATATGTTAAATTTCCTTTATTTTCTTAATAAGGCATAAGGGTACAAAGGACCCAGGAGATAAGGGGTCACTTTGTTCCGATTAAGCTTCAGTTTCAGGAAGACTCTCACTCCTGTTTCTCAGACGTGTGGCTTTTTCTGCCCTTCCCTCGTTGTCTCAGTGGCCCAGTGCCTATTCCTCTCACTCCCTCATAAAACTGTTCATTTTTATTTTTTGTTTTTCCTGTTCACTTCCTCCAGATCCAATGCATTTAAAGGTGAGGTGACAGGGATTGTTCCCCTTAATGTCACAAATTATATAGGGAAAATAATGGGGAGGTAGAGGTAAAGACTTAGAGCAGAGTTTCTTGCCCTGCCCACAAAGCTGCCATTTTCCTGTCCCAGGTCTACCTGCTATTAGAAATTTTTTTAGGGGTATGTCTGACATTATCTTTGAAGTCTTGGTGCGATTAGGGAAAAAAAGAAAAAAAAAACTATAAGAGAATAAGGACTTCCCCAAATCTATAACCCTCCAGGGACTTCTCACTGCCAAGTACACCACATTTGCCTTAGAGCAACTTATCAGCTAGTCTGTCTGGACTCTCACAGGTACTTGGTATATCTACCCATGAAAAATTTGTGAACTCACCTCTTCTTTCTCTGCAGGTGCCTGTGTTTTATTAGATTTGGGGGCCAAGTCTTTGCTCTTCCACCTCAGCCTTCCATTGCATTTAAAAATGAATTTGAGACGAATCTGAGTTCTTTACATTCTAAGGGTGAGAGTGGAACTCTTTTTAGTTCTCTACATCCCAAAGCAGAAGCAAGAATTCTTATGCAAGACACTTTTAATTTCCAGAAAACTTTCTTGTTCTCTGATTTTTTGGCCTTTAGGTCAGTCTGGTTTTGCTTTTAAGGATATTTTATCTTTTCTAATCTCTCTAAGATATTGAGATTTTTTAATGTTATTTTACATATCTAAAATTATTTCTCCTTTCCCCAATGTCATTTGTTATGCTATTTTATCTTATACTTTTGATTGTATTGTTTTATTTTTCTTTCCTGCTACTTTTCAAATGTCTGTATCTATAAATTGAAGATACGCTAGTTAAATATGGGATCATACCCATACACTAGTCTGTTTCCACAATTGCCTTCTCCTTAGAATGAATGATCTACCTAAAAGTCCTTTGAGCATATTTAAGAATAGCTTTTGCAGGGCAGGGCCTGTGGTTCAGTGAGTAGGGCGCTGGCCCCACATACCAAGGGTGTTGGGTTCAAACCCGGCCCTGCTGAACTGCAAAACAAAACTAAACAAAAAAAAATCTAGCTGGGGCGCTGTGTCAGGTGCCGGTAGTACCAGGTACTCAGGAGGCTGAGGCAAGAGAATCGCCTAAGCCCAAGAGGTGGAGGTTGCTGTGAGCTGTGTGATGCCACGGCACTCTACCAAGGGCCATAGAGTAAGACTCTGTCTCTACAAAAAGAAAAAAAAAATTATATATGTATGTGTGTGTGTGTATATATATATATATATGTTTTACATGTGCACATAGATGGAGAGGTTGAAATATATTGTCAGCTCTTCTAAGACCAAAATAAGGTGAGATTCATTCTGAAGCCCTGACCTTTATACTGAGACCTTTATACTGACCTTTATACTAGTCCATTTCCTAACACATCTTTGTATTTTTTTTAACAAGGAATATCACTTTCTTTCTATATAATAAAAGGAAAGATCGTATCCCTCCAGCCACTGTATAGTGCACAATTCTCTGTACCTACTAACTCTAAATATAGTTTAGAATTTCCAGCAGATTAGCATCTATGCCTATTGAAGATTTTTTTGTGATTATTTTGGGTGGGAGTTTTTTCATTTTGCTTGATCATTTCAATCCCATTTGTTTTATATTATCTATAGATTTGAGGAATAAATCTGTTCAGGTGGCTTTATAATTTTTTAATGGGTTTTCCCTATTTATTGTATAATTTTTTACTTTAAGTTCAGTTGAATTTTAGAGAGAAAAGAGTGTCATTTGTCAGGGCACCATCTTGAAGTAAAATTGATAATTGAGTTTTTAAAGCTGCCATTTTTCTTTTTAGAAAGCAACAAAAGTATTTTATAAGTTAGGAGTAAATTTGGAATTCTGATCATAACCTCTAATTTAACCATAAAAATATCCTTATTGCAACAATTTTTTCAAGAACAAAATAAGGTTGCTTAAAAATACAGAGTAGTCATCAGATGTTATATAGCCACCAGCCAGAGAGGGACAATAGCCTCTATTTCAAACCTGTACAAGGAATTCTCTTGAAATGTACTTTCTGAGAACCTTTTTACCTTGCCACAGAATTTTGTAAGCAACCGGTCTTTTCATCTTTTCTGTAAGAGTACTTAGGCACAGATGGGGAAAATGGCATCCTTTGAGTGTAGTCTGAGTAAAACAGAGTTCAAATAAAACTCTCAAAAATCTGAGGGCTTAATAAGGAGGTCACTTTAGTAAAGATAAACAAAGTAACAATAGCAGAAGCAATAACTTCCCAATTTCTCTTTAAAAAAAATACTTTTAAAGATATTGGAAGCTCAAGAATAGACATACAAAATGAGAATCAGTATTTCAATCTGTATTTGTCGGGAGAAATTAAAGAATCTTTAGAACTTCTCTTTTTCATTTTATTTATGGTCATCAATATGTCTATATGTCTTTGTTTCTGTCTCAAGTAGTGTAATGTTCAAGATATTTATTACCTGGGTTTCACTTGACAGCCATTTTAAGCCATCTGTGTGCTGTTTTTCTCCCAGTCATTAAGGTTTATTTTAAAAATCCCTTTGCAGTGCTTAGGCCTCATTTGTTCCCCTTACAAGCTCTCTGGGACTTTTATTTCTGTCATGAGAGAAATCCATGAAATCTGATGTAGGCAGGTTTTATACCTATACTCCCAACTTGCTCAGAAGTATAAAGAACACCTAGGATCAAAATAAGAAGAAAGAGAAGAGACGAAAGCTCAGTGTGACAATTCAGTTATGTAATAAAATATATTCAGCGATCAGTGCTTAGAGCATAGATAACAAAGCATTCATAACATGAGTTTGGGGACCATAGCATGTATACTTGAAGCCAGTGAATATGTTAAAATATTTTTCTCTTTTGTGTTTGTATGTCGGAATGAAAACAGCTCATACAAATCGTCCTTGGAAAGATCAACTGCACTTTTCTCTTGGAGACCCATGAACAGTGATGAACTAAAGGAACGTGCTCAGAGCTTCATCTCACCCTGTGGTCAAAGTCAGGGGTAGACATTTTCTCTGGGGTTTTCAGCCCAGTGCCACAATAAGCATCCAAAAGAGGGTTGAAGGGTTAACTTGGAAAGAAACGTCCTCAAGATATGAAAATGATAGCTTTCACTAAGCCCTGAAACTCTGAAATACCTAAGCATCATATTTAGAGTTCAATATAAAATAAAGACCCAAAGCACTTCGAAAAGAAGAAAGAAGCCTTAGGAAATAACCTTGAGTGCTTATTCTTCAAAAAGAGCCTACTTGTAGCCTAAATTTATAAGAATGGTTCTGAATGAGACTGCAATAGTACCCAGCTGTCCGCAGGGTTTTGTTAACTAAAAACCCTCAGAATGTAATAAGATGTCTGGTCAATGTTTAATTTACATGGTTACTTACTTTAAGAATGAGTTTTCAGAAAAGGATGCTGAATTTTGTCAAATGTAACCTAAACCTCATAACAATCAGAAATTTAAAAAGGAATGTGTTTGTCCGGGAGGGTGATCTAGGCTTTTCAGTGTCATATTTGAATTTCTAGTCTTCACTTTCCATCCACTCTACGTTGTTCTGAGTTGTTCTAAGGCTGTTACTACCTTCATAGTATAAAGAAACGGACTTTTCCTGAGGGAGCAGAGTTAGGGACATAGGTCTGGCCCAAATAGCATATAATAGTCACATTTGTCACCTTATCTCTGAGCTGAACCTTAAAAGTTTATTATATCAAATTATCCTGGGTTCTCATATGACTTCTATCATCTTTTCTTAAATTGGCTAAGTTCCTTAAAACCAGAGAATGAGTCCATGTCAAATTTCACTACTGAATTACCCCACTGCTTACATTAGGCATAGGGGAAAGCATTAAAAATATTTGTCAGATTAGTCACTGGATGGATGTATGGACAGGTGAAGGACAAAACAGTTGCCACTTAACTGGTTTCCACAGCTTAACTTACAGCATAACTCACTATTTTGTGAATTTTTTTTTTTCATTTCTAGAATAGTGCACAATTAACCTTTTTTTTTCTTATTTTTTTTTTTTGGCCATTTCTGTTCATCTGTGCCTGAAGAGATAAATCAAGCAGAAAGCTTTATATAAAATCCCCAAATCCTATCCATTGAGCACACAAAATGTAATATATTTTACATTTAATAAAAAAGCACAAGAATTACCATCCGAAAGCCCTGGTAAAATTACCTAATTCTCAGATGACTATGTTTTGCCTACTTAACTTCTCTATGTAGCAACTATTACTTTTAATGTTTTTCTCAATCTTTTAACTAACATTTAAAATTATTTTGCACTTTCATTTCTAACTACCTAGGGGTGAAACGCAACAGCTATTTTTGTGGTGGTTAAGGGGTCCCTGAAGAAATGCATTTAAATTTTCAAAGTGCTTTAGTTCCTTTTGAGATTTAAATTACTGCTCAGCAAATGTAGCCTACTACAACTACCAATGCTGTTATAAATTAATGTATTGAGAAAGATTATGGACTTGCCTGATACTACTTTCTTGTTATTATGTTTGCTATTCTACTTTGTATGACCTTTTTTTCTTAAATGAAGCATTTTAAAGAAATTTACCACCTTTCCCATTCCAAAAGCAAATTACTTAAGCAAATTAAAATGCTTTGATTATTATACTATTGTGGAATATCAGCTTTGCTTCCAATGATTTCCCTTTTAGAAACCACTTATACATGATGAAAAGAGATAATTCATTTATAGTAATTAGCCAGTAAACTCAAACTGGGCAGTGATACCTTAGTGGTTCACACTATACTCTCTACACATATGTCATCCAAACATTTGGTTTGGGTTGTTTTCTTATTTCAGAGAGGTTCCACACTAGACTCATTTTGCCTGCGTTAGTCAAAATGGTCTTTCCAATGTGCTTCATTAATTGATTTAGCTCAGCTAATATGCAACTATTACATGTCCTCAAGGTTTGAAGTCTGGAAAGTAGAAAAAACAAATAAAAATTATCAATGCATTATGGAAATGGATATTGTGATAATGTTTTGTTATTATTAAAGCTAGAAGTCTGGATGGTGAGTTACAGATGAAGTGAGATTTGTGCATATGCCCTCCAAAACTTCCCGATTTCTAAATTAGATGAGAATTAAAAAAAAAAATTGGTGAAAGTCCAACAAAAATCCTTTTCTAAGAAAATTTTTCAAATTCTCCCAATTACCTCTGCTTATTTATGTAATAGTCTTTCTTTTGCAATTAATACTCTCAATTAATCATAACTTTCTATTTTCTAAGTGGCTTTATAAATATGTGAATATTCATGTCAAATTAATTCTTTTTTTCCTAATTTGTTTTAAATTTTACGAGAAAGTGGTTTGCTATCCTGCATATTGTCCCCAAATTAATAATTATTCTAAAGAACTTAAATATAATTTCTTTTTTATTTATTTAAAAAAGTGATTATTGATATCTATGAAAAATTAAATATAAGCAATATAAACATTCTGTCACTATAGAAATTCATCAACTGAGATGAATGAACTAATGATTAATGAACTAATATATCTTGAGCACCATTTATATGTATTTGTTTTTGATGTTAAAAAATAAAATAATAGGATGGCAAAAATTTGAGAAAAATATAATAAATTTACAATGGTTTACGTATGACAAATTTTTCTTATTTTATGTTCATTTTAATGAATGGAATAATGCAACACAATACTGAATTTGATATTTAATAACTAATTTACTTAAAAATTGAATTAATATCCAAGTTATTAAAATATAATCACAACTATGAAAAAATAAAGTACATATTTTTATTTTCATTCTCTATTTTACTGTTTCTTTTAACAATGCTTTTTATCTTTTCAGGGTTACACATTCCAACTTTGGGCATCTTCCAAATGCCTATCCAGGGAGAATTTTTTTTCGCTTTCCATCTCTTAATTCCTTACTGAGTCTTTGCTATGTTCTAAATATAAATTATCTTCTACCTAATCAGTGCCTTTTTCATTAATCACTTCATCATCATTCACTACATTTAAAGTATTTTAGTGCTTTTTTGACATGTTTTTATTATTACCTCCCACAAAAAAAAAAAAAAAACTTTAGTTTTGTATTATATCTAGAAACATTTCTTCAATCAAACTCTTCTCATGGCATTAATATACTAGGATTTCTCTAAACTACACCAGAACTGCTACCAAAGACTTTTTACTATTTCCCTTCACATAGTACTCCTCTTCTTCTGGCCCAGACAGCTAAGTTAATGCTGTAGGAACAAATGTTGAATTTCAGTTGTACAGCAGCATGAACTTTGATTTTTCTCTCATAGTGTATGTCCAGGGCTGACTGTCAGGGAGCTTTGCTCAGCTTGGCTACACAGGGATGTGATGAAGAGAGAGTTAATAGGCTCATATGCTGTCATCACTGTAGTCATTGGAGTGGGCAGACTCCAACCCAACTGTAGGAGAAAATCACCACTGAAATTCACATTTCTTATACAAGTTTCTACATGTGTCTCTTAAAACACCACGTGACATACGACATTTAAACTTGAAAGGAGAGAAATGCAATCTTACGATGTTCCCACAAGGACCAAATATTTTGTGAATAAATAGGGACTTTCACATTACTGAAGTCTAATTAACAAAAGACACAAGTAAATACCAAAGATTTATTATTTTTTAAGTGTCTGTGCAAGGCTGCTTTTTCCCATTATATAATCCCAAGTGTATGTAGTTGATAATATAATTATTTCATCTTATGTTTAGGATTTGCTGAGGCTCAGTGGTTAATTACAATAATTAACTTCACAACGTTTAGGATGGCAGAATTAGCCACTTTGTCAGGTATAAAAGCCATTTCATTAAATTCACTCTATTTTAGGAAAAATATTCAGCAATTCTAATTTTTATTCAATAGCTGATATTTTCAAAACAGTATATATTTACAACTCCTCATTGTTCAGAAAAAGAGTGGGAAAGAGGATAAATTTGAGAGAACATTCTTATCTCCCACAGATACTTGTCTTATACTATTATATAAACTATACCTGATAATTTTTCCAGTTATCAAATATGCTTCATTCTAAGACTCCATGTCACTATTCAGTAAGAACTTATGGTCACTGCTTTTTACTACCACAAGAATAGCTCATACCTATAACAATTCAAGTTACTGTTGACCAGATTTTAAATAATTCCTTTTATCACACATTAGTTAGTAAATAGAGAATAGCATCAATGTAATAAAACAACCATAAAAATATAATTTATATGATAAAATTCTATTATATAAAACACAATAATGATACATATACATGTATAATGCCTTAAATAAATTTATTTGTTTTATTTATAGCATTATAGTATTGTTATTATATGTATATACATAGATATATTTACATATATACTATTGTAAATATATATATATGCACTTTGTATATATAAAATGTACATATTCACTCATATGTTAAATATATATTTGAGACAATATACAAGTTTGCATTTTATATGCTATACATAGTAGAGAACTTATGTATAATTGTGAAAAATTTAAAGTATAAAATGCTTTAAATTTTTTAGTTTTTATTTTTAATTGTTATGGGTACATAATATTAAATATTTGTAGGATGCATGTGATGTTTTGATAGAGGTATATAATGAATTAATCAAATCAAGGAAACTGGGGTATTCATCACATCAAAAGTCTATCATTTCTTTGTGTTAGGAACATTCCAATTCCACTCTTTTAGTTATTTTAATATACCATTACTTACTGTTGTTATAGTGACTTTGTTGTGCTATCAAATACTGTTCATCCTGTTTATCAAACTGTATTTTTGTACCCACTTTATACCTGACTTCCCAGCCCCTAGTAACTATCGTTGTTAGTGACCTCTGCGTGGAGGTTTTTCCAGGTTCTTGGGGATCATTGGGAGAAAAGAATGTCAGGACACACAACATAAGCCACGTAAGCAACAGCATGGTTTGTTTATTCGTTGTTTATTGGAAGAGAAGGTATACTCACAAGAAAGAGAGTAGGCAAACTCAAAAAGAGCAATGACACTGGGAGGAAGTGAGGTTTTCTGCCTTTTGAAGTCCAACTAATTAAGAGAAGGAATAGTCAAGGCTAAGGGATTGGCTTTCACTAAGAATTTGACTAGTAATTCCTAGAATTTTGTTCCCTCCCATTTCACACTTTATATGGTTGTTTTGGAACTGTCATGGTGATTCCATTGGTGCAGACATTTTAAATTTGCAACACAAATGATATTTTAACTAGCCCAAGTTCATGGAAGGTGTCAGATATATAGCTGATAGCCCAACAGAGGGGCCTGGAGCAGCCCCTCTGGTTAGCTTCTGTTTGAGGGTTGTTTACTTCGACACTTGTATCCACTCTGCAAGAGCCTCTATCTGCACTCAGTCCTGTCTTCTAGACTCCTACTTTAGTAATTCTATTCTCCGTCTCCATGAGATCACCTGCTTTTAATATTCAGCTCCCACGTATCAGGGAGAATATGAGAGTCTTTTTCTCTCTTTGCTGGGCTTATTTCCCTTAACATAATGTTCTCCAATTCCATACATGCTGTTGCACATGGCAGTATATTATTCTTTTTATGGCTATATAATATTCAGTAGTGTGTGTATATATATATACACCATTTTCTATCCAATCTCACTTCCTACCTCTTCTTTAAGGACACTAACTCTTAGATTTGCCCCTTTGAGGCTATTTTCCAGAACTTGTAGGTGAACTTCTTTCTTTTTTTATTCTGTTTACCTTTTCTCACCTGACTGCATTTTCATGTATAGTCTATATTCAAGATCACTAATTATTTCTTATGTTTGATTATTTCTGTTGTTGAGAGACTCTGATGCATTTCTCAGTTTGTCAATTAAATTTTCAGCTCCAGAATTTCTGCTTGATTTCTTTTATTATTTCTATCTTTTTATTGAAATACTCTTATAGTAATCTAAATTCCTTCTCCATGTTATTAAAGTTTATTGAGCTTTCTCAATACAGTTGTTTTGAATTCTATGTCAGAAATTTCACACATCTATGTCATTCTGAGATTGGTCACTGGTGACTTCTTTAGCTAATTTGCTAAGGTCATACTCTCCATGAGTGTTTTTGATGCTTGTGTGGATATTATTCAATGTCTGGGTGTTGAAGATTCAAATGTTTATTTGATCTTTGCCATCTGGACAGTTTGTACCTGTTCTTCTTGAGAAGTCTCTTCAAGAATTTAAAGGGAATTGAGTTGTCGTCCATGTCTTTGGTCATTATAGCCATATCAGTAATAGAGGGTGCCCCAAGCCCAATAATGCTGTGACTCTTGTAGAAACTTAGTGGTATTATATTTGTGGGCCTTGGTAATACATACATACATGATGTAATTCCTTGTCTTACAGTCAAAGTTTTGCCCTGTCTTCCCTCACTCTTTGATGACTGAGGAAGATGACTAAGGAAGACGTCATCTCCTTCTCTATATTAGGCTGCCTGGAGTTGAAAGAGGGCTAATGCATGTGTTTCTATGGTCACCACAGCTGGAATTGTGCTGAGTCATATACAAGGCATGCACTGTACTGGGTCTTCCCCAAAGCTAGTAGTGACTACTGCCTGGCTGCTGCTAATGTGTATTCAATGCTCACAGGCTCCTTAATCAGCAGTTGGTGAGTCCTGCCAGCAATGGGCCCTCCCCTTCAGGGAAGTCATTTTCTTTCTGGCTCAGAGTAGATCTAGAATTGCAGAGTAGATCTAGATCTCTGAAATTAAGAGCCCCATGAAGGTACTTGGTATTTTGATTTATTGTAGCTTGGCTGCTACCCAAGTAATAAAACCAAGTTCTCTGTATGCTTCCAGTTCTTTTTTCAAAATGGAAGGAGTCCCTGAGGTGCACTGCCTAAAGTTAGGGCAGGGTTGATGCAGGCAATACCTGGTCCACAACAGCTAGTGTCTCACTGGGTCTCATGCACCTTAAGATCACTGGATCAGAGCTCAGTGTCACACTAGGGCTGCCCAAGCACTGTAGTTCTTGTGGCCTACCTGCCTTTCGAATTCATTTTATGCCCAAGGCCACTGTAGTCAGTAGTGGAGAAGCCAGTTGTAACTCAGGTCCCCTACTGCTGGGGTGGAGAATTTCCCACTGGCCAGGGCTGGTTTAAATGCTCCCTCCTTGGGCACCAACAGAATTCTGCCACGTGTTGATACTTCTTTGACAGGACAGCACTAATCCAATGCAACGTCCCACAATCGCTTTGCTGCACCTCCCCCAAGGACACAAA
Organism: Arctocebus calabarensis; assembly: GCA_963573935.1. NCBI lineage: Eukaryota > Metazoa > Chordata > Mammalia > Primates > Lorisidae > Arctocebus > Arctocebus calabarensis. Next base: position 12,623 of record CAUYON010188730.1, on the reverse strand, counting down.
TTCTTTCTCTGTGTGTCCCCACCTGGGGTGAGGTGGTGATGTAGACAGTTGAAGACTGCTTTTCCTTCATTCTTTAATGCCTTATTCTTTGATGTGATATTAAAATCAGGTACTGTCATATCTCACCTGATTTTGGGGTCATATGAAGGTGTTTTATTGTGTAGATGGCTATCCAATTTGGTTTTTCTGGAGGAAGACAATAACTGGAGGGTTCTATTTAGCCACCTTACTCCAGTGCCCCCAGCTTTGAGTTCTTTCAAAAATTGTTACATGCGTGTATACGTGAATTTCTGTTAACAACTTACCTTAGAAGATAAGATGTTGGGCTGTAAGCGATGCAAAGTAAATTATCTATAAAGATGGTCACCAACAATTCCTCATATATTTGAAAGATTTTCCTAACTCTTAAAACTCCTTATTATATATTGAAATTTTAGGCTATCTTACTGAGTCGCTTTAAGACACATAAATATAAGACTTTTTCAAAAGAACACATACTATGGGGATTCTAAAAAAAGCAGTGGTTCTCAAGGCTTTTGGGAAGAGAGGGAAGAAAAAGTTAGTGTGATGCAAAAATGGTAGATACATGTCATTCCACATTAGTGCAAACACAGAGAATGCACAATACCAGGATTGGACAGTAATGTAAACTATGATCCTTTTATATGGGTCATACTAGTACATCAATTAAGTTTATCCATTGCAGCAAATGTATCCTTTGGTGGGGGATGTTTATAGTCAGAGAGGCTATGTATGTATAGGATTAGAAAATATATGAGAGATCTCTGTAACTTACATCTAATTTTGCTGTGAATCTAAGACTATTCTTAAATATTTGTATTAAAAAGAAAAAGCATGAAAGGATGTAAATACTATAGGGCTAACTGGACAGAGATTATGTGTATTTAAAATAATACATAACTATGACAATAATAATTTATTTTGTGCTATGGTATGTAGGCTATTTTTACTCTTTCAGTTTTATTTTCTGATAACACTTATCTAAACTGCATGAAACAATTAGTGTATTTATCTTTTCATTTCTTCGTATAGTGTAAAACCTGAGTTCCATCAGACACAAAATTTATTTTTTTATTTGCAACTTTACTCTTACCAAGAATCAATACACTAATTTTGGTGTCAATCCAATGTGATAACTTCAACCTAAACAGTCTCTCAATGACCTCTTCTGAGAATGAAATGCTTACGATTGTACTTCTTAGCAATCGCAGGTTAGGCTTGCAAGGAATCCTTGATGGAATCCTTTTCCACCTTTCTGGTTATGCTTATCCAATTTATATAATATAAATTTATATTTATATCCACATTGTAATCTACAGTCCTGTTTTGATAGACCTGCTGTTTGTTAATCAGGTTCTTTTTGTCATTTCATTATATATGCTATTCATGTCTAAAATGCCCATTATTTTTAAATAGTATGAAGCATTTTAGACGTTTTTATAAGGTAAGTTTCTATTTCTCAGTGAAATTTGTTTTGAAGAATACAGGTAATTGAACTCTTGATATTGAAGCTGGATTTCAAGTAAGTCATAATTTTAATCAAAAAGTTCAGAAAGTCCTATTTAACTTGGTTGCCTTTTGCTGATGACATTTTTGTGTGTGTACTTTGAAACAGCCTTATTTTTTTTTAAGTGTTTTTGTTGATTTTTTTGTGTTGTTGTTGTTGTCAAGCCAGAGTCCCCCCTATGCCCCCAAGCAGAGTGGAGTGGCGTCATAGCTCACTGCAACCTTGGATTTGGGCTGTGGGCATCCTGTTGCCTCAGCCTCCGGAAGCCACTGGGATTAGAGGCCCTTGACACAGCCTTTGGCTGGGTTTTTCCTTTTTTTCTAGGAGTCTGGGTCTCACTCTTACTCAGACAAGTCTCAAACTCATAAGCTCAAGCAATTCTCCCTCCTCAGCTTCCCACAGTGCTGGGATTACAGGTGTGTGCCACCACGCAGGGGCTGCTGCTGTTTGAATTTTGTTGTGAGTTGCCTTACACTAATAACAAGCATTCAAATGCAATCAATTCTTTATTATCTTGGTATTGATAGCTGTTTCAAAGAAATTAAATAGTTTTAAAGAAATAGCATGTAAACGTCTGTTTTATTGCAATCTTTTCATTTTTATTCTTCATATGTTTCAAAATTAGAGAAAAAAAAGCTTATTCCACATTTTGAAAATATAAATGCACATTAGGTTAACATTGTAATATCTTTCTATCACTGATCACCATTACAGGAATTTTGTAAGCTTATGTCTAGATATTAATCTCTTTCCATTTCTATAGTGTAAAAAACTCCGTAAGTGATTCTCCAAAGTTTTAGGAAACCAAAAAGTCATCAAAAATTATCATTATAACATCATTAATATCACCAGTATACAAATAACACACCTTTTTAGCTGTATAGGCTACAGAGATCAGAGTATATTTGGTACATTGCATCTTTTATTTTATTTCTGAAGAACTTTTACAGTTGAATGAATATTGTCAAAGTTTATATTTGCACCATCTACTGAATGTGCAGACTATGGGCAAAGTCAGCTTTGTGTTTAGATAAGATGTCAGCAATCTTTTATGTTTTATGCAATTTTTCTAAAATCTTTTCTAGAACTAGATGATATGAAACTGCATTTTGAAACCAAAATATGTCAGAGCTGGGGGAGGTTTTGTTGCTGTGACTTAGCACATCACCTGATATATTATAGAATGCCCCATCATTCATATGGTCTGTCTGACAGCTCAGCTATATGTTGTAATGTGTCAACAAATTTCTTATCAAAATTCACCCCTTCTTTAAGTCCAGTTTCAATCTCTTTACTCAGATTTATAAAGGGATTAAGGAAGCAATATGGTAATGTCTATCTGTCTATTCATGTAATACATCCAGATTAATTCAGCTAATAGTATTTGTGACTGAGCATTGGCACCTGGCAGACAAAAACCTTTGCTTCATTTAGATGCATGTATTTTTCTCAGACTTCTAAGATTCAGTATCTGTGTGTACTTTCACATCCACTTCTACGCCATGCCCAATCCCAAATTTCTTTCTGCACATTTTGCAACATGGTCTGTCTGGGTTATTTATCTTCCAAATTCAGTTGCCTGAAACGTTCCAATTATCATTAAAATAACAAATTTATTTAGCCTTCATTTATGGCAAACATGGTGATGATTATGGTAATGTCATACTGGCCTTGGTATTTTAATGGTTCTCATTTTCATTAATTTACCTTATTAAACATGATGACACTATTAAAATTATTAAAGTATCACCTTAAAATTATTAAAGTAGCACCGTGTATCATAACATATTTACAGGAAACATCAAAGGGCTGTAAACTTTCAGGATTACAATGCACTTAATTTATGCATTTAAATCTGATTACTCAGAAAGATGAAACATTAATGATTCATTCTTCTTAGCCATAAATTATGATTGAATTTTATGTAACAAAACAGCAATAGTGACTGTTGGTTACTATGGAAGGTGGCACATACATATTCTTTCCATTGACTATTAAAAAAAGGGTTACTTTTGGCTCCAATTTTTTTTTTTTTTTTTGCTCTGTATGGGTTTTCTACTTTTTCCCCCTCCCTCTTCATCCTCCTCCAAGACTAGGGCATTTTGAATCTCGGTGAGGAGTATCTTGCCCTTGCAGTGCTAAAACAAAAACATTTCTAGGAAAACCAAGGCAACTGTTTTCCCTATCTGGAGACAAGTATACACTGCTTAGGGTGCCCTGTGAATAAGATCTCTTTCTCTGAGCAATTATCATTAGCATGTTTTCCTAGAGATCTCATCCCCTGGAAGATTGCGCTTGATCGCCTGCCTTCTTTTCGATTCCTGTGTACTCTTCCAGTAAAGGTCATGAACGAATCTCAGTCCAGCTGCTTTAGCGTGTTTATTTTTTTTATGGAAAATACAAAAAATATATCTATACATATGTGCATACAACATGTGCCATGTATAAATGAATGTTATTTAATTGTACTATAAAAAATTGTACTTTATTATAAAAATGTACTATAAAAATTGTACTTTATTATAAAAAAATTGTACTATGAAAAATTGTACTTTATTATAAAAAATAAAAATTAAAGAGAAATTTATAAGAAAAATTAAATTCGGGCGGCCCCTGTGCCTCATCGAGTAGGGTGCTGGCCCCATATACCGAAGGTGGCGTGTTCAAACCTGGCCTCGGCCGAACTACAAAACAGAAAAATAGTCAGGCGTTGTGGTGGGCGCCTGTGGTCAGGAGGCTGAGGCAAGAGAATCACCTAAGCCCAGGATTTGGAGGTTGCTGTGAACTGTGTGATGCCACAGCACTCTACCGAGAGCGATAAAGTGAGACTCTGTCTCTACAAAAAAATCAAATAAAAAAAGAAAAAAGAAATTCACCTAAAAGAGGATAGGAAGTACAATGAAGCAAGAACTGTCAACAATTATACTCATAGCCACTTCCTAAAAATTGAGGAATCATTTTACAATGATTTTTTTTGCACCTGCAAACTCTTTATTAAATTATCCTGTTTCATCTGCACAGAAAAAAATGCACATTATGTTCAGAACATATCTCAGTAACATCTCAAAATTATACAGCATGAACAAGTAAAAACAAGGAACTGCCAGGAGTTTATACATAGAAAGGAAACCCATTTACAAAAGAGGCTTGCTAATGGTACTTTTTTTTTTCTTTCTTTAAAAAAAAAGTTAAAGGCCTAAAATCTCAACACAGCATTTGCTGCAGTCTGTTTTCTTGCTGGGACTGACCTGGGAGCTTTGTGCAGGGGAAGTCGCCCAGGAAGCCTCCGTTGTCAGCTCTCCTGTGGGTCCCTCCACCCAGTGCTCTGCAGTTAGACCTGGGGGTCCTGTTCACAACACCCTGGCATGTCTGCAGAGGGCCCTGGTGGGCACTGGGGTCCGGATGACAATTCTGTGTTGAGAGAAAGGCAAAACACAATATAGAGAGGCACTATTTGAACTTCGTCCTCCCCGGGGGAAGATGAGAAATCTACCTGTGGGTGGGGGGAGGGGAGAGGACCACCTATTAGGATCTTGTCATCACCTGCCTGAGCAGGCATCCTTGTCGTTAAGCTTCAGATGACAGCCAGTCCTCTAGGTCCCCACGGTGCTCTTACCAGATGGCCAAGGGAGTCTGCCACTCTGAATATCACAATATGTGTATCATTACAATACAGTATCACAATAACAACATAAACAGTACAGCAATGCTTCAGCAGCATGAAATTCTTCAGTGTTTAAAGACTTCCAACTTCCTCCTTCATATATTTCTCTCATAGTTTGTATAAATCAATATTCACACAAAGCACATACCTTGCCATTGTTATTAGATTTCTATTATATTTCAGTCTATTTGTAGGTTTTTGTTTTTTAATTTTTTCATTGCAATGAGCTTATTGAATATGTGAGTTATCTTACCCCTTGGTTTTTACATTCTGAATTATGCTGATTATATTATTGTTGTGATTATTATGCTGAAGAATTTCACTGTCCCTCACATTTTCTGATAGAACTTTATTTTTACAGGCTTCACTGTATTTTGTTTCTGTGTTTTTCAAATAAGTTTATTTAGCATAGAGAAGAATGCACATTATCTGATTCTTTTTCTTGTATTTTGATACTAGCAGTTCTTGATATTAGTTGCCTGTATCTGCTATTTCACAATTTAACAATTGCAATTTCAGTATTTAACAATTGCAAAGTGGGCTCCGTGCCAGCCACATACACCAAGGGTGGCGGGTTCAAACATGGCCGGGGCCAGCTAACAAAAACAATGACAACTGCAACAAAAAATATCTGGGCTTTGTGGCAATTGCCTATAGTCCCAGTTACTTGGGAGGCTGAGGCAAGAGAATCACTAAACCCCAAGAGTTTGAGGTTGCTGTGAGCTGTGACATCACAGCACTCTACCAAGGATGACATAGTGAGACTACATAGCAAAAAAGAAAAAAAAAATTGCAAAGTGGTAATATGCAAATTCTATTGTTCTACTTTAGCTGCAATACATATGACAGACAAAAATTTCCATTTTCAATTGTTTGATTTATATAAAACAAATATAAATAGTACAGAAAAGCAGACAAAATATTTTTGTTTATAGTTTGTATCTTTCTTACTTTTATAAGTTCTCAAAGTAGTGAGTTGGTTTCCTAGCAAATGTCCTCAGAGCGCCAATGTTTTTCCTCTCATTATTCTTATTAACTGAACATATTTGATGTGTTGTGGCATGATATCTTACTGATGCTCAAATTTTCCAAATTAGTAGAAATTTGTTGTAGTTAGTCATTCAGTCTTTTAGTATCTAAATAATAATGACCTTTGGAAACTCTTTGCCTTATGGCATGATAAGATGTTGTATGTACTCATTTTGTATTTTTGCCCCAGGCCTGGAATTAGTTTGAAGAAAATTGTTTTCTTAAAGTAATTTTAATCAAAAGCATTTTTTTTCCTCTTTAGAACACTGCTTTTATTCAACAAACAATAGTGATAAAAATCTCTCTGCAAACTAGGAACAGAAAGGAAGTTTTTCAAATTGATAAAGAGCATCCAGAAAAAACTTGTTACTTTAAAAACTTAGAAGTGAAAGGTTGAATGTTTTATATGTAAGATTTTGGGATTAAGGCACTGACTCCCTTACTCGACACTTATTTTCAAACTTATCCTAGATGTCCTAGTATATATATTCTGGTGAGAATAAAACTTAAAAGATATGTTGGGAATACAGAAGAAAATTATATTCCCCTAAAATGATCATTTGCATTAAAAATTCCTAAGAAGAGTAACCAAAAAATGCAAAAACTCTTATATTAGTATGACAAAGTCAAAGCACCTAGGTCAATAATAAAATCATTTACATTTCTGTAAGAAATTGAAATTAAATAGTATTCTGGCAAAGTCAAAACTGTAGAGATGGAAAAAAGAGTCATGATGTCCAGGGATTAAAAGAAGAGACGCTGCTGATTGTAAGTGAGGAATCAAGGCAAATGTGATAGTAAAGGAACTATTTTAGTGTTGGGTTGGTTAACACATGACATTACACTTTGGGGAAGACCAGTAGAAATTTAAATTACAAAGAATGGCTGCTAAAAAATGTATGGTGGTCTCAGGAAGAAATGTAAGCTAGGTCAAATGAATCCCACACATTATCAATGTGTGGCATAACTGCACTAAAAGGAGTGGGTTCACCCTGACCTGAGCATTGCTTTGATTGGAAGCTTAATACTAAATGTAACAGGAACTTTATACAAAAATAGTATTCTAATTGGCAATTCTATTTATCATGGGCCCATTGGTAAAAAAAAAATACAAAACTGCTTTCTATATATGCTGGGCTTAAACAAATAAGTATATACACAGTGGGTGGTGAGAGCCACATCTCTCACTGTCAAAGTGGAAACCTAAGAGAGACAATTAGAAGGGTATCTGTGGAACTGAACCACTATCAGATATTAGCGTGAGCTCACAGTTGGCTATATTCATATTCAGATAGTAAATACAGACATAATTACACATATGAGTGCATATTTAGGTTATAGCACACGTATATGACCCACCTCTATCCCATGAGAGGGTCTAACAGCAACAAAACCTCATTAGCCATGTACATACCCTGAACCCAGTAAAAGGACCGGAGGCTCCAAGGATAAATGATGATACTATGGATGTGGCAGGGAAAATGTACAATAAACTTAGAGCATCTTGGAGCACCAGAAAAAAAAAAAGAAGTGCTTATTCCTATCTAACTATAATTACGTATCCTTTAAGAGTGTGGTCCCCAGTCCAGGGGCACCAGAAGTTTACCTGTCTGTAGGCTGTTAAGAATCCAGGCCACACAGCAGGAGTTAGAGAGCAAAGCTTCATCTATCACTGGCGGCCATCATTCCCAGGTGGGACTGCCTAGTTGCAGGAAATCAAGCCCAGGGCTCCCACTGATTATGCAATATGGTGAATTATATAACTATTTAATTATATATTACAATATAGTAAAATAGAAATAATGTTCACTATCTTCCCCAACTGACCCTGGTTTGTAGAAAAATTATCTCCATGAAACCAGTCCCTGGTACCAAAAAGTTTGGGACAAATTCCCCAATACTCCCTCTTTGCTACCATTTCCAGTCTCTAAAATTCTGTTCTACTTTTTACTTCTATGAGATAAGCTCTTTACAGCTTCCAGGAAGGAGAAGATATAATGTTTAACTTTCTGTGCCTGGGTAATTCATTTAACATACATCCTCCAGTTCTATCCATGTTGCCACAAATGATAGGATTTGATTCTTTATATGGCCTGAGCGTATCCCATTATGTAAACATACACATCACTTTCTCCTTATCCATTCATCTGTCTTGGCCACCTAGGTTGATTCCATATCATGGCTATTTGCATCATGACATAATAAACAAGGGGGTACAGTTGTGTCTTGGACATATGATTTCCTTTTCTTTGGATAAGTGCCCAATAGTGAGATAGTTTTTCGAGGAACTTCCATACTATTTTCCATAGTGGCTGTACTAAATTATATTCTTACAAACACTATGTAAGAGTTCCCTTTTCTCTATATCCTCACCAGCATTTTTGAAAAATGTTCTTGTCTTTATATTAATAGCCTTGCTAACTGGGTAAGATGTTATCTCATTGTGGTTTTTATTTGCATTTCCCTGATGATAAATAATGTTGAATTTTTTTCATATATTCTTTTGAGAAATGTCTTTTCAAATCATTTGCCCATTTTGTAATTTTTGTTTTTGATTTTTGAGTTATTTTAGTTTCTTGTACACTGTGGATACTAATCAGCTGCCAGATAAACAGTTTGGAAATATTTCCCCCATTCCGTAGGTTGTCTTATTAATCCATTGTTTCCTTTGCTGTGCAGAAGCTTTTAGTTTGGTGTAATTCCATTTAATAATTTGTTTTTTTTTTTTTGTTATGTGTGCCTTTGAGGTCTTAGTCACAAAAATCTTTTCCCAGCAAAATTTTTGAAGCTTTTCTCCCATGTTTTCGTCTAGTAATTTTATAATTTTAGTTCTCACATTCTTATATATATTTTAAGTTCATTTTTGTATAAGGTGAGTGCAGAGATAAGAGTCCACATTCATTCTTCTGCACATAGATAACCAGTTTTCTCAGCACCATTTTCTGAAGAGATTTACTTTCCCCAATGAGTAATCTTTGTACGTTCTGTAAATACATGGAGTAATTTCTCTGAGTTCTCTATTCTGTTCCATTGGTCTATGCGTCTACTGTTTTTATGCAGTATCATATTGGACCTTTATAGTGTAATCTGATATCTGGTAGTGTGAAAGCTACAGCTTTGTTCTTTTTCCTTAGTATTGTTTATCTTATTTGGAGTCTCTTGTGGTTCCATAGAAATTTTATGAATAGTTTTCTATTTCTGCAAAGATTGTCCTTGCTTTTTGATAGGGGTTACATTGACTCTATAGATTGCTTAGTCATGTAATTTTAACAGTATTAATCCTTCTCATCCATTAGTAAGGGATGAGAATTTAATATAAATACAATGTGTATGTATTCTCTTCAATATCTTTCATCTGTGTTTTATAGTTTTCTTGTAAAGGTCTTCATCTGCTTGATTAAGTATATCCCTAAGCATTTTATGTATTTTTGTAGCTATTATAAATGGGATTTGTTTCTTGATTTCATTTCTCAGCTAGTTAATTATATATAAAAATGCTAATAATTTTTGTATATTGATTTTGTGGTTTATTGAATTGGTTTATCAGTTCTAAGAGTTTTTGGTAGAGTCTCTAAGTTTTACTATATATAACAACATGTCAAGTGCTACCAAGGACAATTTGACTGCCTTCTTTCCAGTCTGGGTTCCTTTTATTTCTCTCTCTTCCCTAAATGCTCTGGCTGGGACTTTTAGCACTTTATTGAATGATAGTGGTTAGTCTGTGTAATGTTAGCTGTAGGCTTGCACTATGCAACTTTCATTCTGGTGAGATATTTTCCTTTTATAACTAATTTATTGAGAGTTTTTATCCTGAAATGTTGTTGAATTTTATCTAATGTGTTTTTCTAATCCATTGAGGTGGCCATATTGCTTTTGCACTTCATGCTATTGATGCAACATATGATGTTTATCAATATGTACATTATTATAAATTATTATAATCCTGAGATAATTCTCACTTGATCATGGTGTATATCTTTTTGATGTGATGTTGGATTCTGTTTCTTGGTATTTTGCTGGGATTTTTGCATCTATGTTCAGCAGAGATGTTGGTCTGTCATTTTATTGTTCCTGTTGTGCCCTCATTTGTTTTTTTTTTTTTTTTTTTGCAATTGTTAACACTGGCCTCACAGAATGAGTTAGGGAGAATTTCCTCTATTTAATTTTGCAATGCTTTGAGTTAGGGCTGTAAGGGAGCCCATCACACAATAGTGTTCACTGTACCATGCTCCCTGCTAGATTGTCACTAAGTTTTACGTTCCTCTGTGCGCATGTGTGCTCATCGGTTTGGTCCACTGTAATAGAAAGTACGTGTGGTATTTATTTTTCCATGTTTGGGGAACTTCACTTAGGATATTGATCTCTAGTTCCAATGAAATTATTGAAAAGGGTCTTAATGCATTTTTTTCTTTTTTTAGATAGAATCTCACTCTGTCCCTGGAGTTGAAAACCACAGCATCATCAAAGCTCCACAACAACCTCAAACTTTTGGCCTCAAATAATCCTCGTGTCTCAGCTTCCCAAGTAGCTAGGATTACAGGTGCCTGCCACAACACCTTGCTAACTTTTCTATTTTTATTAGAGACAGGATCTCACTCTTGCTCAGGCTGGTATTGAACTCCTGAGCTCAAGAAATCCTCCTACCTCAGCCTCCCAGAGTGCTAGGATTACAGGTGTGAGCATCCACGCCTGGCTAATTCATCCTTTTTTTTTTTTTTTTATGGCTGAGTATTACTCTGTGATATACATATACCATATTACTTCATAATATCTATACACCACGTTTTGTTAATCTACTCATAAATTGAAGGGCAATTGGGTTGATACCATATCGTCGCAATTGTAAATCGTGCAGCAATAAACATTGGAGTACAGTTGTCTTTTTGATAAAATGACTTTTTTTCCTCTGGCTAAATACTCAGTAGTGGCATTGTTGGATCAAATGGTAACTCTACTTTTAGTTTTTAAGGATTCTCATTACTGTTTTTCATAGTGGTTGTTCAATTTGCATTCCCACCAACAGTATATGTAATTCCTTTCTCTCTGCATCCATGGAAGCATCTCTTGTTTGGGGATTTTTTAAATCAAAACTATTCTAATAGAGCTAAGGTGATAATACACTACAGTTTTAATTTGCATTTTCCTGATGATTAGTGACATTGAGCATTTTTCATACATTTATTGGCTATTTATCTGTCTTCTTTAAAAAGCTTCTGTTCATGTATTTTGCCTGCTTTTTAATGGGGTTGTTTGTCTTTTTCTTGCTGATTTGTTTGAATTCTTTATAGTTTCTGGATACTAGCCCTTCATCAAATGTATACCTTATGAATATTTTTTCAGTTTTAATGTCATTTTTAATTTAGTATTCATGCAATAATAATAGCCATTTTTAGGTAAAGTAGTTTTGTAATTTAGAATATTTGCAAGAAAAGTTTAGGCACTGTTCCAAACCAAAAGCTGAAAATTGCCTTCAATTGCATTTAAACCATTCCTCATTAATCCATTACCTGTATCTGGCTATTCCTAAGCTGCACAAAGTGTCAAACACGTCTTCATCTGGTTTTTTAAAAAAGTGTCAGATTCATATTATGAAATGTCATAGCTTTTTTGTTTTTTTGATTATAGAATTATATTTAATTTTTTCTTTCTTGAATTTTTAAGTTATTAATGATATGTTAAGCAAAAATTTAACCTGTATATTGGGTGTTTCATATTTGCTATTTATATTCATAAAGAAGCTTTAAAATAATTGAGTTTAAATAACTTAAACTACATTTCCATAGCTTGTAGATAAAAATTTGTATAAAATGCAGAGGTATCACTTTATTATTACAGAAATTTTTATAGTAGTTCTCAAGCTTTTTATGCTTAAATTTCACTTTTAATTGCTAAAACTTGAACATAATACTTGAAGTAATTACTAAATAATTCAAAACCTCTACACACTTCAGAAATATATGCAGTATGATTCACTGCTAGAGTGAAAGTCTCTCAATGTCTACAAATAGTCCAGTTACTGCAGTATTTAAATGTAGTGTTTGCTTCTGTAGTCACCATTCTGGGACATAGTTATCCTCATTAATCAGGTAAACATGTATAACTAAATGATATCAAGTCACTTTTTAAATGATATCAAGTCACTTTTGTGAAAAACTATTCTTCCAAAGCTAACTTGATGTCACTTTTCCTTCAGTGAACATTTGGCATTTCCTTTTTATAAAATTATACAAATATTATTATATTTTTAATGTCCATTAAAAATAGTGTTGGGGGCGGCTCCTGTGGCTCAGCGAGTAGGGCGCCGGCCCCATATACCGAAGGTGGCGGGTTCAAGCCCGGCCTCGGCCGAACTGCAAAAACAAAAAAATAGCCGGGCGCTGTGGCGGGCGCCTGTAGTCCCAG
>CAUYON010188729.1:0-16801 GCA_963573935.1 Arctocebus calabarensis | reverse complement strand
ACAATAGCTGAGGACTTCAACACCTCACTTACAGAACTGATCAGATCCTCCAAGCAGAAGCTAAAAAAGAAAAAAGAAACAATGGCTCGGTGCCTGTGGCTCAACAGGCTAAGGCGCCAGCCACATACACCTGAGCTGGTGGGTTCGAATCCAGCCCAGGCCCGCCAATCAACAATGCCAGCTGCAACCAAAAAAAATGGCCAGGCGTTGTGGTGGGCGCCTGTAGTCCCAGCTACTTGGGAGGTGGAAGCAAGAGACTCGCTTGACTCCAGGAATTGGAGGTTGCTGTAAGCTGTGATGTCACGGCACTCTATCCAGGGTGACAGCTTGAGGCTCTGTCTCAAAAAAAAAAAAAAAAAAGAAACAATGGATTGAAACACAACTATAGAACAAATGAGCTTAACACACATATGCAGATCATACCACCGCGATAATACTGAGTATGCGTTTTTCTTGTCAGATCATGGGTCATTCTCCAAAAGTGACCATATCCTAGGACTCAAATCAAACTTCAACGAATTTAAAAGGGTGGAAATTATACCTTGTATCTTTTCAGAAGGTAGAACTCAACTCCAATGAAAAATCTTCATCCCCACACATGCTAAACAACAGCTAGGTCAAAGAGGAGATAAAGAAGTAAATTATTATATTCCTTGAACAAAATGACAGTGAAGCCATGAGCTATCAAAACTTGTGGAATGGTGCCAAAGCAGTCCTAAGAGGGAAATTTATTACATTAAAATCCACATCAAAAAAATAAATATCTGGGCGGTGCCTGTGGCTAAAAGGACTGGGGCACTGGCCCCATATACTGGAGGTGGCTTGTTCAAACCCAGCCCCGGCAAAAAATAAATAAATAAATAAGAAATAGCCTACATCACAAACCTAATAAGTCATCTCAAGGAAGTGCAAAAGGAAGATCAATACAATCCCAAACCTAGTAGAAGAAAGTAAATAACCAAAATTAGATCAGATTTAAATTATATCAGGAACAGAAGAACTATTCAGAACAAAACAAAAAATTGATTCTTCGAAAAGAAGAATAAAATCAACAAACCCTTGCCCAGTGCCTCAGCATTTGTAGCTCAGCAGCTAGGACAACAGCCACATATACCAGAGCTGGTGGGTTTGAATCCAGCCTGAGTCTGCCAGACAACAATGACAATTACAGCCAAACAATAGCCAGGCATTGTGGTGGGTGCCTGCAGGCCCAGCTATTTGGGAGGCTGAGGCAAGAGAATCACTTAAACCCAAGAGTTTGAGGTTGCTGTAAACTGTGATGCCATAAGACTGTACCAAGGGTGACGTAGTGAGACTCTGTCTCAAAAAAAAAAAAAGTCCTTGAACAGACAGTTTTATACCAGAATTCTACTGTACCTTCAAAGAAAATTTTTTTACCTGTGTTGGAGAACCAATTCCAAAACATTGATAAGGAAGAAAGTCTTCCCAGGTCCTCCGTGAAGCACACATTATCCTGATACCAAAATCAGGAAAGGACTCAACAAAAAAGAGAACCACAGACCAATATCATTAATGGATGTCGATGCAAAAATATTCAAGCAACACATTAAAAAAACCCACGACAATAAAGGGATTTTATCTCAGGGATGCAAGGTGGGTTCAACATACATCAGTTCATAAATGTAATTTGCCACATAAATAGGAGCAAGAGCCAAAACTATATGATCCTCTCACTGGACAGAATTCAGCATCTTTTCCTAATAAGGACACTTGAGAAAATAGGCACAGATGGGACACTTCTTAAATTCTCTCACTGGACAGAATTCAGCATCTTTTCCTGATAAGGACACTTAAGAAAATAGGCACAGATGGGACACTTCTTAAATTGATAGAAGCCATCTATGACAAACCCACAGCCAATACCATAGACCTAACAAAGTATGTGAAGGATCTCTACAGAGATAATTATGAAACCCTGAAGAAAAGGAGTACCAGATGTTAAGACATGAAAGAACATTCCATGCTCATGACTGACAAGATTCAACTTTGCTAAAAGGTTTATACTACCCACAGTGACATACACATTTAAAGCAATCCCCATTAGAACATCAACATCATACTTTGAAGAACTTTGGAAAAATAGGACTTTGTTTCATACGGAACCAGAAAAAAAATCCAACCAGCCAACGCAACTCTAAGAAATGAAAACAAATCTGAAGGCATCACATTACCAAACTTCAGGTTATACAACAAATTTATAGTTATTAAAACAATGTAGAGTGGCATGAAAGTAGAGTCCGATATCCAGGGAACATAATAGAAAACCTAGAGATGAAATCAGCCTCACATTGTCGTGTGATTTTTTTTTTTTTAGAATTTTTTTTTTAATTAAATCTTATTAAACCAACAAAAGCATACCTTGGGGGAAAAGAAGCCCTATTTAATAAATGGTGCTGGGAGAACTGATTAACCACATATAAAAGACTGAAACTGAATCCATACCTTCACTACTTACAAAAATTAACTTATCCTGGATAAAAAATAATAAATCTAAGACACAAAACTATAAAAAATCTAGAGGAAATTGTGGGAAACACTGTTAATGATACTGGACTGGGGAAAGATTTTATGAAGAACACCTGATTGGCAATAGCAACAACAAAAATAAAACTGGGACCTGCTCAAGCTTAAAAGCTTCTGCACAGCTAAGGATGCAATAAACCAAGCAAATAGGCTACCTTCAGAATGGGAGAAGAAATCCACATGTTCTGTATCTAACAAAGGGCTAATAACCAGAATCTTCAAAGAACTCAACAAGTCAACAAGAAAAGAGGAAATAACCCAATTAATCACTGGATAGGAGGCATGAATAGAACCTTCTCCCAAGAAGACAGAAGAATGCTCAGCAAACACATGACAAAATGCTCATCATCCCTAGTCATAAGTGAAATGCAAATCAAAACAGCCTTCAGGTATCACCTGACCACAGTGAGTATTGCCTAAATCACAGAGTCCCAAAGCTAAGATGCTAGTGTGGGTGCAGAGAGAAGGGAACATTTATACATTATTGGTTGGATTGCGAACTAGTACCACCTTTCTTGGAAAGATGTATGGAGTATCCTCAAAGAGTTAAAAGTAGACTGTCCATTTGATCCAACAATCCTATTACTAGGTAATAGGACACTTGCACTCAAAAGTTTATAGCAGCTTAATTCACAATTGCCAACATGTGGAAATAAGCCAAGTTCCCAAACTGTGGTGTGTGTATATATATATATATATATATACACACACACACACCATGGAATACTGTGCAGCCATAAAAATTATGGAGACATCACATCTTTTATAATTACCTGGATGGAGTAAAGAACCTTCTCTTTGATAAAGTACCTCAAGAATGGAAAAGCAAGTACCCTATATACCCAATACTTATGTGAAAATAATAGATGACTTAGGCTGCAGGCTCCTGAGAGAAGAGCACAGTTAAATTCAAGTAAAAGGTAAGGGAGGGAGTGAGCTCAGTAACCTCCCACCTAATGGGTACAATGTTTGGGGTATATGTCACACCTGTCAGGTGAAGGACTCAACTACAACTCAGATGCCTTTCATAACAATTAAATACATATTTTTCTTTCCCATCTCAAATTCACTATATCCAAAACAACATGAGGACAATTTTGCAGTTATCCTCTGAATTTTTCACTTACATAGCTACTAAGCTTTCTTCCTTTTACCTAGCTTTTTATCAAACCACTATTAACCCTAAGGGATCTGAAGTAGTGATTTCAATTAATCCTTTAATTGCAATTGTTGGGTTAAGGAGACAGTTCTTATTTCTGAAGGTGTTTGCTTTTTCCTTGAAATTGTGGGCGCATCCAATTTCTCTGCCAAACTGGTTCTTTAGGGAGAAAACACTTAGCTTATGGCCTATCTTTTTACAAAATTGATAGATTCCAAAATTTCCTTTGTATTTTTTTTCTTCCTCGCCACAAGTTTTGCCCCAAGTCATTTCTTTCTAAATCCATCCCTTGGTTCTGTGAGTTAGTACATTTCTTGCTATTAGAATTTAGGAATGACTATAAAACCAGAATTCTTAGATAAATTCCTCATCAGCTAAAGAAAAGATGATTCTGGTACCTTTATCAAAAGATCATTTTCTTTTTTTCTTATTCCTTACCAAATTCCACTGGGCTTCACTCTCTTGAAAGGAATAAGCTACTGGTAGAAAAATATTCTGTTGTCTCAGTATTTGACAACTTTTTCTGGTGAGAAATATAAAGTTACCCACCTGAGAAGCAAAGCACATATTTAATTTATTAATATACAGTTATCTTTAATACCTGAAAATTCTAGCAAATGAGCAGCTCCAGCTGTTTTTTTTTTTTTTAATTGTTCTTATGCTCTGCCCACATGATTATTAGCTGTAGACATCTATGTATAGTGCATTTGGCCCTGAGACACTACTTTTCTCCCTCAGATCACACAGTTGATTTGAGTACTGCTGTCTATAAGTAGTATGATTAATGGCTTTCCAGTTGGTAGGTTGGATGTGGGGATCTTCCCTGGTTCTTAGCTCCCAGTGCCAAGAATGGGCACTGATGCCTAGCCAATGATGGAATAATCACAAATACAAAGCAATCACAATTACATACATTTATTGCAGAACAAAGGCAATAGACTGTAAGGATAATATAAATATATCTCAGAGAGTGAGATGGGTCCTTCACCATAAGTGGAGAAAAGACCCAAAAGTCTGATCACACATTCTCTTTTATAAACTAACTTAGCTAACTAGTTTGTCCTGCCTTTCCATGGCAGGATTGGATGTTGCTTCTTGCCTTTGGGGTAATTAAAAGGTTGAGGTTACATAATAAACTTCTTAACCCAAACCTTCCTGAAGAACCCATGGGGGGTTTAATTTGCTATTTTAATTATATGATAATAGGACCAATGAGTCTAGGTCACTGTAAAGTCACTAAGGACTCTTCACTATCTATTTTGACTGGGGGACAGTCCCTAGCTATAGCTAGATTCCTATTCTCTGCCCTTAACCACTCCCTTTTGTTTTCCATCCTATCAAAGAGAGAATCTAGTAATGAATATGTTGACCAGTTTGATGTGAACATTCTAGATTGTATATAGAGTCAGCACATTGTACCCCATAAATGCAGTAATATACACAGTTATGATCTAATAAAAAAAAGAGAGAGAGAAGCTAGGGTGGGATGGTATGTGTCCTCTCAGGCCCTGTTACTCCTAGTCGAAGCTGGGGGACAAAAGGGCACATCTTGCCCTGCCAGTTAGAAAGAGAGAAGCTGGTGGCCAAGAGGGCACATCTTTCCCACTCAAGCATGGCAGTCTTGGAGGGCAGAATGGGCTATGTATGTTGTCAAGGCAGCAGTACTGCTGGAATAGAGTTGCTGGCACATTGAGGGCCTGTTCTGCCTGAAGCTGGCCGTGCTTGGTGCAGGGCACTAGTAGGTAATACCCAAACCGAGCCAGCACTGCTCAACACAGTTATCCCCTATTGAGTGAGTCAGATACTTCCAGTTTTACTTGGCCCACTATATTATGATTTTGTTTTTTTATCTTCCTGTATATAAGTAGACGTTCCTTTCATTATTTTTATTTACCTAGCAAGCCTCATGAAGTTTATGGACCTATATATGTAGAAACTCCATAGTTGACCACATCCCTACATTGACCACCTCCTTATGTTGACCTAAGTTTCATAGACTGGACATATACCACATGTATAAATAAGTACAGTAGGCCTAGTTCATTGGCTAGTTCATATTGACCAGTTTGTTACAGTCCATTGGTTGATAAACTTAAAGAGGTCCTACTGTATTGAAGAAATATGTAAAAAATTGTTGTACCTTAATAAATTAAGTATTGGGTGTACTTACACGATATTAATAGAAATTTTCCTCCCCAGAGCTTTAGGAAGCTGAGCTAGGATGATTACTTGAGGCTAGAAGTTCAAGACTAGCTTGAGTGACAGAGTGAGATCCTGTCTCTCTCTCTCTCTTTCTTTTTTTTTTTTTTTTGAGGCAGAGTCTCACTGTGTCGCCCTTGGTAGAGTGCCGTGGCATCACAGCAGCTCACAGTAGCCCCAAAACCTTGGGCGTAAGCAATTCTCTTGCCTCAGCCTCCCAAGTAGCTGGGACTACAGGAGCCCGCCACAAGGCACGGCTATTTTTTTTTGAGGTTGTCATCATTGCTGTTTAGCAGGCGCTGGGCTGGGTTCAAACGCTCCAGCCTCGGTCTATGTGGCTGGCGACGAAACCACTATGCTACAGGTGCCGAGCCGAGACCCTTTCTCTTAAAAAAAAAAAAAAAATTACCCTCATGTGTTTGAGAATAAATACATTAATTAGTTTAATAAATATTTATAGAGCATTGCTTTTGACATCAATTTTTTTCCCCTGGCACCTGCTTTTTCCCTCTTGAGCCAACTTGTTTTCAGTTACTTTAATCTCTGATAGCTCTTTAACATTCTGAAATTTTTCTTCTAAACTCATTTCTAGAAAAAAGTAAATATAGTTTTATTACTATTCAAAGATCTTAGTAAGCCAATTGAATTCCTTATTTTGTTACTCTTGTATTTTTCCCTTGAATCTAATTGCTTTCCTTTAATTATGCCTATCTAATTTCAATATATAGTTGAGACCTCTCTAAAAACTTCCATTCCTTACACTATCATGGTATTGGTTTTACATTGTAATGGGGCTTCAAATGTCAGTTCTGTGTTCTAAATTGGAAGCTATTTAATTACAGCAGGGAAACCACGTTGTACAATATTCTGTTAGCAGAGAAGGAAAGTAGATTTCTTCCTACTTTTGCTATCCATTTCTTGCTATTTCTAGAGTGTTCAGTCTTAAAGCTCTTCTGTTGTCATAATATAGTCATCACAGTTATGTTTTGAAAATAACTTTAAAATTCTATTTACTGTAAAAATAATAAGCAGAAAAGTTAAAGAATTTTATGATTTATGATGCATATGGGAGGCTAAAGAAGAACTTATGGTGTCATCTATTTCCTAATTCAGGAATTTTGACCCTTGAGAAAGAATTTGAATTTCCTTAAATCATTTTTTGATTTTTTTTCCATATGCTATCATGTAATTACTCTTTCTACTGTGCTTTTTTAAACAACCTGATTTCTTGTCATCTTCCTTGACTATTCTACCCTTTCTTTAAGAATGCTATTTGTATTATCTACTTATACCCTAGTGAGTCAGGCTGAAAATAAATAGTTGATGTGATGATGATGATATCTAATTCAGTCTTAAGCTAATGGCTGGTCTCTTTCAGGATTTCACCTTTTGTCTTTCAGGATTACCACTGAGTGTCTGTTATGAGTTAACTGGTGACTTTGAAAGGTGGTATATTGTTTTTCAGGGTCTGGGTTGAAGCCACCAATATTATTTTTCTCTTGTGCAGCTGGAATATGTTGGTTTAAAATTCTTTGAAAATGTGCCTCAGCTTCTGAAATGCCTCTTTGATTTGGCTTCCACTTTTTTTTTTTTAAAGATGTTATTTTTCAAACTTTATACTTTATCTAAACTAACTGAAGTCATGTACTTTATAGCTTAATGGACTCATAATGCATGATTATACAACTTCAGAACCCATTTTGTTAAATGAAGTGGTGAAATTTTATCACTATTAAGCCAACTTGAATAATTTTCTTGCTCTTAGCCATAACGTCTCTGTGTCCTTATTGAAAAAAATTCTATGTCGTAGAAGGTTTTGATAGGAGAGGGTGTTTCTTAAGATACGTGAAAACAGGGTCTTTTATTCGCATTATTCCATCAAGAATATAAGAGAGACAAAAACTGGTGAAATGGGAAAGTGGTTGAAATGCCCCAGTTGGCGTTATAATGCGTTAAATTATGTTTATTTCATAAAAGTTCGATTGGAAAAGTTAATTTTAAAATTATTGCCTTGCTCCCTTTTTTAAATGCTTTATCAGTTATAAGAGCCTATGTATGTGTGTCTGTAAAATAAAACATTAACAAGTATACTTTTAACATTTCATATTTCTGCCATCTTATATATTTAAAGCAGTTCAGGAAGGTAGTGCTTCTCTTTTTAGTACAATATGAACAATTTTATTTCTGCCATTCTGTATGCAATAAGCTGCCTAGAAGATTAGAAAAATAATTTGCTGAGCTATAGGGAGATAATCGTTTAAAACTAACCTATATAACATAATGTACTATACTGTATCTTATCTGTTGACAATTTCCTCCACTTTTCTTCCTTTGCAAATCTACTTGAAACTGTGTAACTTTACACCTCTTGAATATATGTGTATTACCAAAAAAACCACAAGCAAGCAAAAGAAGAATATAAAAATTTGTCAATGGTTGCACCCACTCAGAGCTACTGATGTTAACACTTTTGCAGGTCTTGCTTTCCATATCTATTCCCATACACATTTGAACTCATACATGGCTCACATTTTTTCCCCACAAAGATTTTTACTTGTTAATTTAACATGTTTCTGTGTCACTATGTATATTTCTGAATGGCTATATTTTGATATATGCATTCATTCTAGTTATTTATGCTGTTCTCCAATTCAGACTGTTAACAGTTTTATTTCTTTTAACAATATGGCCATAAACAGCCTTCTACCTAAATTTTCATTCTTTTATTTAATAAATATTTAATCAGTACCTACTGTATGTCTGCTACTGTATTTAGTATTGATTTTTTTTGTAACTGAGGCCACCCATAAAAATACGGACCCCCACTTTGGGTACAAATCAGAGGTGATTTTATTTACTTCTGCGCAGGGTGGTGGTCATTTATTACATCTGTACAGATGAACCACTGCCCCAAAGGGCAAACGGCCGAATCAGGTGGTTACATCTGCACAGACGGACCGCTGCCCCCACAAGGCAAATGGCTTCGGACAAAGAAGCAGGTAGCCTTTTATACCCTTTTCGTTGCCATGCAAGCAAGCAAAAACAAAAGCAAGATGTGGCTGTTAGCTGGGGGGCAGGGTTACAGTCAGGGGTCTACAGTGTGACTACTACATGGCGTACATGGTAATGGTTGGCACAGAAACAGCTTTGGAAATACAGTAACCTGGGAACTTTGTGCAGGTAATGTTTTTTCCATTGTTTGCCCATTGCTA
This sequence comes from Arctocebus calabarensis, assembly GCA_963573935.1. Taxonomy (NCBI): domain Eukaryota; kingdom Metazoa; phylum Chordata; class Mammalia; order Primates; family Lorisidae; genus Arctocebus; species Arctocebus calabarensis. The sequence continues at coordinate 7,687 of CAUYON010188729.1, read as the reverse complement.
GGGGAGTTGGGGTATGTTTCTCACCATTGTGTTACCATTTCTAGGGACTTGGTGTACTCGGAGAACTTCCTTGTCAGAAACCTGTTCTCAGAATTAAACCAAAAAGGGAAGTTTGAGACGGACAGGGACTCAGGCTGAAACAGTTAGGGGCCATTAGGGGTCTTCTTGCTGGGTTGGTTACTACAATTTTAACAGTGATCACAAAACAGTTAAATTCTCGTATGAGAGTAGATGTTAATCAGATAATTGTGCTACTGTATATTAAGTTTATAACTGAAATGGATACTTTGAAAAAAAGAAATAACTATTGTATGAGAGAATACAGCCTAGGATCCTGACTGAGGTTAGGGAATGCTTTATTGAGAAAGGGCTACTTGACCCATAAGTTAATTGAAAGAATTTGGGTGATCTGGATGGGAAGTTGTTTCAGAGAGAGAGAGATTATAAGATAGTGAACACTATTGTGCAAAGCAAAAGCCCTATGGAAGGAGACAGTAGGAAGACTCTGTCAGACTATGGAAGGCCCTGTGGAAGGAAAGCCAGTATGTCCAAAACACTGAAAGCTTTGGTATAAGATACGACATGAGAGGTAGTCAGGGGACAGGGTAAGCAGAGCATTATTAGCGATGTTATGGACTTTGTTCTTTATCCCAAGAGTGATAGGCTTAAAGGTTTTAAGCTAGAACTGATGTGATTGCAGGGTGAACTTAGACAGAAAAAAAAGAGTTGATGAGTTAGGAAGATGTTGCAGTGGTTTAGGTGAGATTTAATGATAGATAGGATTAGGTGGATGGTTAGAAATGGAAAGAAATATACTCGAGATTTTTAGGAGGTAAAATTGATTTAACTTAGAGCATACTTCTTTTTTCTTTTCTTTTTTTTTTGTTTTTTGTTTTGAGACAGTCTTACTATGTCACCCTCAGTAGAGTGCCATGCGTCACAACTCACAGCAACATACAAATTTGGGGCTTAAGCGATTCTCTTGCCTCAGTCTCCCAAGTAGCTAGTACTACAGGCACCTGCCACACGGCTGGCAATTTTTTTGTTGTAGTTGTTTAGCTGGCCCGGGCCCGGTTTGAACCCACCACCCTCAGTGTATGTGGCTGGCGCTGTAACCACTGTGCTATGGGCATATTTCTAAAGTTATTTTTTTTTTAGCATAAACTCCCAGAAGTGAAATTCTAATGACAAAAGACAGAATTATTATTATTACTATTTTTTTTTTTTTTTGTGGAGACAGAGTCTCACTCCATCGCACTCGGTGGAGTGCTGTGGAGTCACAGCTCACAGCAACCTCCAGCTCTTGGGCTCAAGCGATTCTCTTGCCTCAGCCTCCCAAGTAGTTGGGACTACAGGCGCCCGCCACAACGCCCGGCTAATTTTGATGCAGTTCGGCTGGGGCCGGGCTTGAACCTGCAGCCCTCGGTATATGGGGTCGGCGCCCTACTCACTGAGCCACAGGCGCCGCCCCAAAAGACAGAATTATTTTAAAAGTTTATAATAGATACCAAACTGCTTTCCAGAAAGACTGTTTCAGTGTACTTCCCCTTAATAGTATATTAGAGTGTTCATTTCTACACACCCTCATCAGCAATGAGCATTTACTTTTTGGGTCTATTTGGTTTTTTACCTTTTCCAGAAAATAAGTTAATATTTTAATTTTCAAATGAAAATTGTTTTGATATCTATAATAATCTAGTTTATTATAGTAGGTTTGGAACATATATGTGTGTGTATGTGTGTGTTTGTGTGTGTGAATAGAAGTGTGGTTTCAGTTCTGAATATTCTGCCTCTAAACTTGAAACTAAAACTAAAGCATTCAAGGAAAATGTCTCAGAATCTTGGAAAAAAGAAAAATGCGACATACATTTAGGTCAAATTAAACATGACTGTAAAATTATGTTTTGTTGACATTTTAAATAGCTCAACTTCTTTTCAATATAGTTAGTACCAAACCCCTGCTTTCCTAAACTATTGTAACTATGCACCACTTTGAGTTTGGACACAGGACTTCAAAATGTTTTAAATAATAATACTGATAAATAGCCCAAATGTATATAAAACTTTTGCAAAAAGATGGAAATATGGATTTTTTAAAGTTTTCTATAATGTTTTGATAGTTTAATAAATGTATAGTCCATGTCCCTTGTTGTTACCAAATACCATTTTAGCAATACATGTATGAGGGTGGCTAAAACATGAGAAATTTAAGAGAAATGAGTAGTTTTTAAAAAAATAGCTTTTTTTCCCCAAATATTTTGACTTTAAAAGGTATTGACCCTAGGTTCAGAATAAAAGTTACATTTGTAATATTTTCATGTATTTGGCAAATATTTACATAACTATCATTGATATATGGTTACATTTGAAACGACATATTTTCACTGCTTTTGTTTCTTTCTTTCTACAGTTGAAAGATGTTGATACTCGGAAAATTATAAAAGCAATGCTTTCTTATGTGTGGCCCAAAGACAGGCCAGATCTAAGAGCTAGAGTTGCCATTTCCTTGGGATTTTTGGGTGGTGCAAAGGTAAGAATAGGAGAAATTATGCTTTGTTGTGTTGCTATAAAAGAAATACTACAGGGAAGTGCCTGTGGCTCAAAGGAGTAAGGCGCCAGCCCCATATGCTGGAGGTGGTGGGTTCAAACCCAGCCCCGGCCAAAAACTGCAAAAAAAAAAAAAAAAAGAAAGAAAGAAATACTACAACATTTTGTAGCCATGAATTTTGGACTTCTGTAAACAACTTTATGGGATCATTTTTAGAATTTTTATTTAGTTTACATAATTATTTTATGCAGTCAGCAGAAAGTATATGGTAATGCCCAATTTGTCTCTAGATCTGACTGCCTTAACTTAATGGAATTTACTCCTACAGCCACTGTAAGATATAGGAACATTAATTATAACAGAGCAAAAGCAACTTCACAAAAGAGGCTTCTCAGAGCCTCATTGGTTCCTTTTTAATACATCTTACTATATTTTGCCATGTATACTGCACACTTTTGCCCAAATTTTTGAGGGAAAAATAAGGATGTGCATTATACATGGTTAGTATTATTTGTTACCAATCCATACAATTTCTTATACCTTGTACCTTTTTTATGTTATGTAAATATATGTTACATATTTTTCTTATACCATAGTATGTTAAAAATAAATGCAAAAATTCCTTCATAACACACAAACATGAGTACCTACATGTAAACAAAAACTTGAATTAAAAATTAAAAGATAGTTTTCCTGACAATTTGGACAAGAAATGTAGGTGCACATTATATATGGGAGCATATTATGCACAGAAAAATACAGTATTTTGGTGAGTTTGATTCTCAGGTCCTGGTAAATGAAGACATTTTAGGCACAATGATGGCTGTAAGTGGTAAGTAGCAGTTTAATATGAACAGAAAAAGCAGGTACACTTAAAAAACAAATTATCAAAAGTAGCCAGCCATGAAAGGTGGGCATTTTGGTACATTTGGTATCAAATGCCTTATACATTTCAGCAGCTTTCCCAGTCTGTCCTTGTACTATAAAGCAAAGTTATAATGATAACCGTGAATTTTCAAAAACAAAATGCTATTTTCAATTTTTTTCAGATGTTAAAGTCAGGGAAGTATATATATATCTATAGGTACAATATATATAGTCAATGTGAAGTCTCTGGAGTCCATCTGGCTGTGCTCTCCCACTAAACACCTTATAACTTTGAGTAAGTCACTTAGTCTCCATGCCTTAGTTTCCTGATTTGTAAAATAGGGTGCCTATAAGGATTAAATTAACATATAAAAGGCTTATAACAGTGCCTGGCAGGAAGTAAAATGCAGGATAGTAGTATCAGTGTTAAATAAGTTTAGATTTCTAAAAATATAATGAAAAGTATTGCTGAAAACAAGTATAAATGAGATTTGGCTGTAATTTGGCCACTCCTCTTACATAGAAGGATTAATACTTTTAGAACCCAGTCCCTATACTGTGTATATTTCCTTTTATTTACTTATTCTTTACCCTATCCCCAAAATATTTATTGAGAACTTACCATACAAAATACTGTTCTTGGCACACAGAGTATTGAGATATGAATAAATCTTATTTCTTCCCTCAAATCATAAAGAATAAAGGAAGTTTTATTGCCATAATACAAGATAGGTCAGAAGGGATTTATAGAAGTAGCAGTCAGGTATTGTGGAGTTTCAGATAAAAAGTAAGAGTCATCAGGATAGGGAGTCAGGAAAGGTTTAAGAGAAGAAAAGACATCTAACATAGGCCTTTATTTATGACTAAGATTATTACTAGCATAAGAATAACATGAACAATAGCCTAGATGTGAAAGAACATATAGTATATGTGGAGAAGTGAACGTTCTGTCTTGTCTCCAGTGAGAGGGAAATATTTTAGAGGAAGTGGAACTAAGCTTACAAACATAGAGCTCTTGATATGAACTACCTTAACTGTGAAACAGAAAAATGTATTAAGTGATAAGTAGGAAACTCTATTTTGAGTACGAGAGTAATGAGGTTAGAGTTGTGCTTTAGGAAATTATTCTGGCTCTGTTGTAGATGATGGACTAAAGTGGTAAGAGATCTGAAGTAAGGATACCATTCATTTCATGCATTCATTCATCAAATATATTTCCTGACCAGTTATGAGGCTAATGTAATAGTCTAAGAAGTAACAATAGTTTGTAGCATTGGTTCTCAACCCGTGGGTTGTGACCTCTTTTAACTATATTAAAGGGTCATGGCATTAGGAAGGTTGAGAACCACTTTTAGAGTGATGGTAGAAATGGCAGTATGGAGGCAAAAAATGCAAGAGACTTTGTGAGATAGACTCAACAAACTTAGCAATGAATGGGCTATTAGAGGTTTTAAAAAAAGGATAGGATTGAAAGATGATGCCAAGGATGATAGGATGATAGTGCTTTTAACAGAAGTAGATAGTAAGTCAGGAAGTCTTACTTGGGAAAATGAAAATCTTGGTTTTGGATATGTTCGGTTTGACATTCTAGCAGAGCATCTAGATAGGGATATCCAGCTAATAATACAAAAAGTAAGACAAGCTCAGAAGGAGTCCAGAACTAGAGAGATTAACAGGTCATAGTTGCAACAATGCAAATTAATGACTTCACCAAGGAAACAAGCAGAAATAGAGGACAACTGAAGACAGAAACTTTGATTAACATGTTCCTCTAGAGAAGTAAAGTAAGCAGTGAATAGTAGTAAAAGAAACTGAGAAGGAATGATTGAAGAGATAAGAGCAAAACCAAAATACTCACAATCAGATTCTATTTTCATTTATTTGAACACTCATGTTCATTTTTGGCCTGGTACTGTTTGCCAAATTATCTTTTACATACAAACTACTTAAGGGTAGAGGTGACTCGAAGCTCTTATACAAGACATAATTAGAAAATTGGCTTTTATTCATTTATAAGTTTAATGCAAGTACCTGGGTGACAAGTTAAAGGCAGATGGTTTTCTGAACTTACTTTTGAATTGAAGAGAACATGTCAGAGCATGACTAATTAAGCTAACCAAGGGAAAAGTCTTCAGTAGTAACATTTGTGTTAGAATTTATTCTTAGAATGAGTTCTCATCCTTGGAAATGCGGATTTCTATTGCTTCATGATAGGTAAATATCATGGTAAGAAATCTAGATTTCAGCTATCTTCCTTAAGGACTGCACTATTTTTAAGAGGTTAATACTTGGTTCTTCAGTCAACAAATACTGAGTTCCCATAGAATGGCACAGTGTTGCATTACATTCATGCAAAATAATTGCAAGTAAACAGAAAGAAATATATAAAATCCTCAGAAAGTAAGTTTGATTTCTTTTGAGTCAGGAAAAGGATGAAATTGGTCAGATGTTTTGATGGGTTTCTACTAGTACTTTCAAGGCATGTAGAAAAAACTTTCTTTTTGCTGGACAAGATCTAGACCACAGAATAATTTCAGGAATGTAGAGCATAGTAGTAACATTTAACCATTCCAAACAGCATCACAATAGGCTATCTTTAAAATTATAAAGTAAGTATTTTTAAGGGAGAGTGTGATTTATAAAAATAACATAAATACCCCCTTTCCCAGGAATCCATTATAAAAAGGATAATATATGTATTGAATAAATATTTATTGAATAACTACTATAGGTACAAGATACTGTACTAGACAGCTAGAAATACAAAAATGAATAAAACACAAACTTTTCTAGAGTTGTAGTTTACCAAAGGAGAAAATACATAATGATATATACACACACAAATACAGAGGCTGCAAAAAAAAGTATATAAACGGTTTAATAAAGGAAAAAAACTGTATTAAATTTGTAATACTCAAGTCATGTTTGATTTCTACAATTTACAGAAGGTGCTTTAATGTGACTTATATTCATCTTTTGTTGTTTTATATTATTACAATTTTAATGCAGTTTTTCCTTTCTTAAAATGTGTATACATTTTAGGGGATCCTCTTTGTATATATATGACATGATATAAACATCCAAAAGGAGATACAAATAAAACTCTATTATGAAAGTGCCAATGATTAGGCACTTAGGGAAGGGCTAATGGAGGAGCTAGAATTTTCCAGTAACTATTTTGACATTTGTAACTCCAGAAAATTTATATACTTTGTGCTTAACTTTGATATTTTGAAATTATTATTAAAAATATTTTTTAAAATGAAACAGTGCTACTCAAAGCCTTCAGTTGAGAAGTATGATTTAGCCTTAGAGTACTTTTTAAATTTTAATAATTAAAGACCAAATTTTGGGCTCGGCGCCTGTGGCTCAGCGGCCTAAGGCGCCAGCCACATAACCTGAGCTGGCGGGTTCGAATCCAGCCCAGGCCCGCCAAACAACAATGAAGGCTGCAACCAAAAAAATGGCCGGGCGTTGTGGCGGGCGCCTGTAGTCCCAGCTACTTCGGAGGTGGAGGCAAGAGACTCGCTTGAGCCCAGGAATTAGAGGTTGCTGTGAGCTGTGAGGCCACGGCACTCTATCCAGGGTGACAGCTTGAGGCTCTGTCTCAAAAAAAAAAAAAAAGACCAAATTTTGGAAAAGTTTTACATTTACAGAAACATTAAGATATAAATTTAGAGTATTCTTATACACATATACCCTCTTTCCTCCCGTAGTACAGTTTTTTATATTATTAACATCTTTCTCTAATGTGGTACATATGCTTAAATTGATGTCAGAGTTATTTTTAAAAGTTATGTTATCAATAACTAAGTCCATAGTTTACAATTGGACTCACTTTTTTCGTGTTGTATAGTTATGTGGTTTTTGGAAAATGTATAATGCCATTTATCTACTTTTATAGTATCATATAGAATAGTTTCCCTGCCTTAAAAATCCCACGTAATCCACCTATTTATCCCTCCTTCCTTCTTCCCAAGTTTAACAACCACTGATCTTACTACTATCTTATTTTTACATCTTCCACAATGTGCTATAGTTGGAATCTTTTTTTTTGCATTTATTTTTTTATTTTTAATTAATTTATTTTTTTATTGAATAATATCTGTGTACATTAGTTAAATAATGGGGTACAGTGTGCGGGCTTAACATTCAATCTGAGATATTTTTATCAACCTGATTGACATACCATTACTGCACAGACTCCCCCTTGTTTAGCAAACTGGAAATCTAGCGCTATCTGAAAGTTAAAGGATCTTTGTTGAGCCCTAA
>CAUYON010188717.1:0-12013 GCA_963573935.1 Arctocebus calabarensis | reverse complement strand
TGGACATTTTTAGTCTTTTCATCACTGTGGAAGATGAAATTTGATAAATAGTTTCTGGGTGAGTTTACTTTTGTGGTGGAGGTTTGTGCTGGTCATTGTGGAGGATAGGTCTGAGAATATCCTGGAGAGCTGGCTTAGTTATAGCAAACTTCTTCAGCATGTGGATGTCGTTGAAGTATTTAATTTCTCCATCGTAAATGAAACTCAGTTTAGCTAAATACAAGATCTGGGGTTGAAAATTCTTTTTTTTTAGGAGATTGAAAGTCAATGACCATTTTTTTCTAGCTTGAAAGGTTTGATCAGAGAGATCTGCAGTTATTCTAATATTCTTCCCCTTGTAGTAATGGATTTCTTACATCTGGCTGCTTTCAGAATTGTCGCCTTCATATTAACTTTCGTGAACTTAATTATGATGTGCCTGGAGGATGTCTTATTTGTATTGGGTAGTGCTGGGGTTCTAATACTGTCTGCAATCTGAATTTCCGAATCTCTTGGCTTGTCTGGAAAGTTCTCTTTCATAATCTCATAAGGAAGAGACTCTGTGCCTTGTAACCCCACTTTGTCATTTTCAGGTATCCCTATAAGGTGAATATTGGTTTTCTTCGAGTTATCCCAGAGCTGTCTGAGAGAATGATCTGTTTTTGCCTTGCATTTCTCTTCTTCTTTGGAAGTTTGGGAGCATTTGAAAGCTTTGTCTTCCATGTCAGAAATCCTTTCTTCTGCTTGCTCCATTCTGTTACTGAGGGAGTCTTCTGTATTTCTCAGATTTTTGAGGGCTAGAACTTCTTGTTTCAATGTGTTAAAATCTTTGTTCGTTTTGTCTTTGAATTCATTTAGTTTTTGAGACATCTTTTGGGTCATCTTTTGGATTGCTGCTTGAAATTCTAATTCCATCTTTTCCTTTACTGTGCTGATCTTAGTTGCTACCCAGACTCTGAATTCAACTTCTGACATCTCAGCCATTTGGTTATGCAAGAGATCTTGTGCTGTATCTACCTTGTCGTTCCTTGGGGGAGTTGATCTACTCTGATTATTTATATTGCCAGAGTTTTTCTGTTGATCCCACCTCATGATTATTTTTCACTGTTGCCTATGACTGTCCTCAGAGTTGGGGAGGTGTCTCTCCCAGATCAGAACCCAATCTCTGTGCTTTTGCCTTCCTCCAGGTGTCCAGAAGTCTCATGATGTCTCCCTGTGTCCCCAAAGGGAAGTGTCTGGGCAGATCCCACCTGCCAGAGATGCCTGAAGTCCTCTCTCCCCAGTCTCACCGTGCCCAGTTGCAAGGAAGCTGTTACTCGGCCGCTGTCTTGCTCCACCTCCCAGCTTTGTTTTTATTACTAAGAACTGCCTTATCTATATGGGGTATTTTCTGGTTCCACACAAAACACAGAATCATTTTTTTCAAGTCTTGAAAATAGTATGTTGATATTTTAATAGGGATGGCATTGAATCACTAAATTGCTCTAGGAAGTATAGACATTTTAGCAATGTTGATTCTTCTCAGTCACGAGCATGGTATGTTCTTCCATTTGTTAAATTCCTCTGCTATTTCCTTTCTTAAGGTTTCATAATTTTCTTTATAGAGGTCCTTCACCTCTTTTGTTAGGTATATTCCTAAGTATTTCATTTTCTTTGGGGCTATGATGAAGGAAAGACATTTCTTATAGTTGATGCTATTTCAGAATTTGTTCAATATTTCCACTTTTTTCTGGGTAAGTATAGGAGGGTGGCACGTTTCCTAGTATTGATCTATTTCCTTCAAATTTTCATACTTCTGAGAATAGAGTTTTATGTAATATTCATTAAGGATTTGTTGAATTTCTGAGGAATCTGTTGTTATTTGGCCTTTATCACTTCTGATTGATGAAATTAGGGATTTTACTCTTCTACTTCTAGTTAGGTTAGCCAAAGATTTATCTATTTTATTGACTTTTTCAAAAAATCATCTTTTTGATTGGTTGATCTGTTGTATGATTCTTTTGTTTTCAATTTCATTTAGTTCTGCTCTAATTTTAGTTCTTTGTCTTTGTCTGGGTTTAGAGTTGGAGTGCTCTCCCTTTTCCACTTGCTTGAGATGTCACAGTAAGTTGTTGCCTTCCTCTCTTTCTGTTCTTTTAAGGAAGGCTACCAACATTATAAATTTTTCTCTTAGGACTGCCTTTGTGGCACCCCAGAGGTTTTGATAGTTCATGTTTTATTATCATTTTGTTCCAAAATTTTGGTAATTTCCTTCTTAATCTCATCAACAACCCAGCTATCATTCAGCGTGGCGTTATTTAGTTTCCATGTTTTTGTATGAGTATGCATATTCCTGTTGTTACTGAGTTCAACTTTTATTCCATGATGGTCTGAGAAAATGCAAGGAATGATTTCTATTTTTTTTTAATTTTCCAAGGTTAGGCTTGTGACCTAAGATGTGTTCAATTTTGGAGTATGATCCATCGCTGATGAGAAAAATGTGTATTCAGTTTTGTTAGGATGAAATGTTCTGTAGATGTCTGTTAAATGCAAATGTTGAATGGTTAGGTTTAAGTCTAAAATTTCTTTGCTTAGCTTCTTATTGGAGGATCTATCCAACACTGCCAAGGGGGTGTTAAAATCTCCTACTATTATGTTGCTAGAGGAAATCACATTGCTCATGTCTGTTAGAGTCTATCTTATAAATAGAGGCTCATTCTGGTTGGGTGCATAAATGTTAATAATTGAAATCTCATCATGTTGAGTGTTACCCTTAACAATTATGAAGTGACCATCCTTATCTTTCTTTACTTTTATTGGTTTAAAGCCTATTATACCTATGAATAAAATTGCAACACCTGCTTTTTTCTGATTTCCATTTGCCTGAATTGTAGATGACCATCCCTTCACCCAGAGTCTATGTTTATCTTTTAAGGTAAGGTGAGATTCTTGAATGCAGCAGATATCTGGCCTGCGGTTTTGTATCAGTCAAACCAACTTGCTTTCAGTTAGCCAACCTGTGCCTCTTTAGAGGGAAATTTAAGCCATTCACATTATTGAGAGTATTGATAAACCAGATAGTATTTTTGGTAACAAGTTTTCAAAAGTCCAGTGGATGTTTTTAATCCTTTTGCCATTGTGGAAGTTGAAATTGGATCAAAAGTTTCTGAGTGAGTTTACATTGGTGGTGGAGGATTGTGCTATTAATTATGGAGGATAGGTCTGAGAATATCCTGGAGAGCTGGTTTAGTTATGGCAAATTTCATCAACATGTTCATGTCATTAAAGTATTTAATTTATCCATCATAGATAAAACTTAGTTTATCTGGATCAACAGAATCCTGGGTTGAAAGTTATTTTTTTAAGGAAAATAAAGGTCGATGACCACCCTCTTCTACTTGAAAGGTTTCAGCAGAGAGATCTGCAGTCATTCTAATGTTCTTCCCCTTGTAGGTTATGGTTTTTTTATGTCTGGCTGCTTGCAGAATTTTCTCCTTCATATTAAGTTTGGTGAAGCTAATTATAATGTGTCTATGAGAATTTTTATTTGGGTTGAGTCGTGCCAGTGTTCTGAAACTGTCTGCTATCTGATTTTCAGATTCTCTTGGCATGTCTGGGAAATTCTCTTTGATTATTTCGTGAAGAAGAGCATCTGTATCCTCCAAAGCCACCTTATCACCTTCAGTAATTCTTATAAGGCAAATATTAGATCTCTTTGAATTATTCCAGAGCTGTCTGAGAGAATGATCCATGTTTGTTCTCCATTTTTTTTCCTCTTTGAGCATTTGGGAGCATTCAAAAGCTTTGTCTTCAATGTCAGAGATCCTTTCTTCTGCCTGTTCTATTCTGTTACTGAGGGATTCTACTGTAGTTCTCAGATCTTTGTGGGCTGCAAGTTCTTGCCTCAATGTGTCAAAATCTTTGGCGATTTTGTCTTAGAATTTGTTGAATTCTTGAGACATCTTTTGAATCACTCTTTGAAATTCTTATTCCATCTTTATCTCCATTCTGTTGATGTTATTTGCTGTCCAAATTCTGAACTCAATTTCTGACACCTCAGTCATTTGTTTATGAATGGGATCTTGTGCTGTGTCTGCCATATCATTCCTTGGGGGAGTTGATCTACTCTGATTATTCATGTTGCCAGAGTTTTTCCACTGATTCCATCTCTTGATCATTTTTCACTGTTGCCTAGATGGGCAGGTAAGGTGAAATTGGATTGGGAGTTCCTGGAATTGTGGTTAACCAGTCCTTTGTCAAATTTCTGGGACTGATCATGCAGCTTTTTCCCTGTAACTTTGCAAAGGACCTGTACAGTATTACAGACTGAGGCTGAGGAAACCTGCTTGGTGTGTCAGGGTTAGGTGACTCTATCTTGTGTTCAGCTGGTTCTTGTCCAATCCTAGTGGATCAGTGACTGATGAAGTCTTAGTTGTGGAGAAATTCAAGCAACTAAGACACCTCCCTCCCCATGAACAACAACTGGAAGAGGAAAATCAACCCTTCCCATTATTACACAATGAGGGTACCATCCAAGATGGTCCTTGGGTGATTGGCCCAGGGTAGGAGTTCCAAACCAGTTGACCTCGTCTGTATAAACTCTTAAGTGAGAGAGTTTGAAAGGTCTCCAACAACTAGATGGCAGAGTTCTAATGGCAGCTCAAATTTGGCTTGCTCCAGTGCTTTGTGGAGTCAGAAAGGCCCAACCAGTAGCAGAGTTGGACCAGTGGGCTGTGTCTCTTTCTCCACTTTGCTCCTCTTTCATGCCCAGCCACTGGTGACCCCACAGGGCTGAGGTCCTGCTCCATCCAATAAACAAATGTGCCAGGGCTTTGCACTTGTCAGAGTCAATGGAAGGTCAATACCCCTGTGGTCTAGCCAATACCCTATTCCACCAGCCAGCTGGGGGAACTGAGACCTGCCTGCCTTGGGTACTCAATAGCCACTGCGGAGTGTTCCACCTGAACTCAGTCTAATCCTGAGGATAACAAGTTAGCAAATGCTTTTCTCCCTTAGCCACCGCACCTTTGCCCCAGCCGCTCTGCAGCACTAGTATCCCTATAGAGCGAGTTCTGGTTTCCTCTAGCAGTCTTGAGTTGGGGAGTTTTCTCTCCAAGATTAGACCCTGGAGGGATCACTCTATTGTTGCTGAATCTTTGTGGGAAGTGATGCTGTGCAGCTCCCAGGAGACTGCGACAGCCAGGGATTTCTGACTGTTGGAGCAGCTCTGGGAGCATGGGGCACACAGATCCAGCAGTAAGGCAGGGGATGCTGCACATGGTTCTTGCAGTGCCTAGAGCCTGGTGACTTTAGCAAGGAGAGTGCTAGGCTCACAACTCTGGTAAGGCAGGCAGGGAATGGTGCACATACTCCTGCTGGGTGGTGCATGGCATGTGGAGCATGGGATCTGTGGCTCTAGCAGGGTGGAAGCGAGGTGCTGGCCTGGTGGAGGCAAGGTGCTTGGTCCAGCAGGGCAGAAGGTGCTGCTCACGAGCCTCCTCCTGCAGTCTCTGCAGGGGTTAGCCTTCTGGCTCATTAGGCAAGTGGGGAAGGGTGGACTGGAAGTTCAGAATGGGATGGAAAAAGTTAGTTCAATTTTTCTGCCTGGCAAGAAATTGCTCAGTGTCACAATAGGGTCCCTTTGGGGAAGTAGACCCCATTTCCTACAACTCTCACCCGGGGGGTGAGGCCCGAGGTCCTCAGTTCACTGCTTGCCTGTAGAAAACCTACAGGAGCAAATGAAGAGAAAAAGAAAAAAAAAAAGAAAAAACAACTTTCTTGGGGGAGAGGATGTACACTTTTCCTTTGGGATGAATTTTGTACCTGAAGTTTGCTTTCTTAGAGTCACAGCTTACCTCAGCAAAGGTGACCTGCAGTTATCACTCTTCTCTCTCAGCTTGGCTCTCAGTCTTTAGCTTAATTTGGTACTTTATGGACATTATCCTTCTCTCTGGATGGGAGCTTCTGTTGGAGGCTGGCTCCAGTCGGCCATCTTGCCCCTCTCTTTAATTTCTAATATATAATAGTAGAGGTTTTAAAAAAAGTGTGCATCAGACTTTCTTTTACTTTAATTATTTAAAAAAATTCCATCTCAAGGACTACTTGAGTCCAGGAGTTCAAGACCAGCCTAAGACCAGAAACCTGGTCTCTATAAAAAAATTGCTATAGTTCCAGCTATGGGGGAGGCTGAGGCAAGAGAACCACTTGAACTCAAGAGTTTAAGGTTGCAGTGAGCTATGATGGGGCCTCACTCTGGTAACAAAGTGAATCCATGCCTCAAAATGACAATAATAAAATAAAATACCAGATGAAATTAAAAAATGAGTATTAGGAGTACGGGTATTACAGTTGACATTTTAAACAACAGGCATTAAAGTGAATCAAAAAATTTAATGCACTTCAAGGAAAGTATTTCTGTGTTGGCAGAACTTGAAAATAAATTGTTCTTGCATTGAGTAAAAAAAAAAAAGCATGTATATGTTGGGTGAGGGGTGTCTTAAAATATTTGATGCACTTCCCTGTCTCAGAGCCACTCCACATTTCCAAGATAGGCATGTGTTTTATTTGGAAAGAATAAATATTTCTAAAAATTTCTTTGCAGCCTGAATGAGGACCTGGCTTTTTCAAACCTCTATCAAAACAAATTAATATATTAAAAATCCAATTAATTATTTTAACTCTAAAAATGATTTTAATCTAATTTTTTCTTATGAAAATGTTCCAATATATCCATACACAAAGCAGAATGCATGGTGCAAAGAACTCCCACCCAACCATCATCCAGACTTGACAATAGCTGAGAATTTACCAAAATTGCTTTCTTTTTTCCTCATTTTCTATTTCTGTTTTTGAAAGTGTTAGGGTGGAATTGAAGCAAATTCTGGATACTGCGTATCATGTATGCTTACACAGTGTAGCATGAAGACTATGAAGACTATGATTATTGATTCCATAGGCTCTTTCATAGCAATACTCCACTATTCTCTAGTAATCATGCCAATTATTAATACTTAAAAAAACAACAGCAATTACATTGCTGAATAACAACTGTGCATCAGGAACTTTCCATGTCTGCTGTGTGTGTGAGAAGAGACTACAGTCCATTTAAGCTAGTTTTAAAAGTGAGATTTCTTCATGAACATCTGCCTGAACCAAGGACAAAGGTGACCAGGCTGCACCTGAGGCAGTGAAACCAGGAACTGGGAAGGTGTTAGTGTTAGAGGCGTCCCCATGCTGCTGGGGTGTTTCCAACAGTTCTGTAGCAAGGGAAGTCTCTGGCCCCTCTGTTGTCGCTCTCTTATAAATCCTTGCAGACACCCACTTTGTTTGCAGCTGAAGGAGGAACACAGATGTCTAAGTATAGATAAGCAGGGAGTTGCCATGTCAATTTGGATCTGAAGCTCAATTTTTACCAGTATGTTGTCAGCAACGTCACAGTTCCAGGTGAGAACTGACAGATTAGATGCTCAAGTTCTGAAGTTGTGCTTTAATGAGTTGGGATTACTCACCTCTGTGTGTAGTTTTTTTCTTTCCCAGTGTTATCCCTCTAATGGCGGGGATTCAGAACAAAGGGACCTATAGTAAATGTTTGGCACAAATAGTGAAATACAAGGTACCTTTTTTCCCCCCGTTTGTATAGCTTATGCATAGGGGGCTGTGGATACTCAAGGGACTGAAATGTGTAGGCAGCTTGGAGATGGAGGTGTGTCAGGCAGCATGTGCAGGACCTGTGAATGTACCCTCTGCCTTGGGAACGCATTGCCTGCTGCCGTTCAGCACGGTGGCTTAGGTGAGCTTCCATCCCCCACAGGAAGGGACTGCTTTATTCATTTTTTGTTTGTTTGTTTTCTTTTTGAGACAAACTCTCACTGTTGCCCTGGGTAGAGTGCCATAGTATCGGCCTAGCTCACAGCAACCTCCTGAGCTCAAGCAACCCTCTTGCCTCAGCCTCATGAGTAGCTGGAACTACAGGTGTCCACCACGATAGCAGACTCGTTTTTCTATTTTTGGTAGACACGACATCTCAGGCTGGTCTCAAACTCCTGAGCTCAAGCCAGCCCTACCATTTTGCCACAAAAGCAGTCGTGGATAACAGGTACACACTTGGGCTGTGTGCCAATTACATTTTCTTTATGCATGCTGAAACTCAAATTTCACATAATTTTCATACCATGAGATATATTTTTTCTTTTAATTTTTTTCAACCATTCAAACATATAAAACCATTCTTAATGTATAGGCCATACAAATACAGCCTCCGACCACATTTAGTTGGTGGGCTATTGTTTGCCAACCCCTGTTATACATTATTTTCACCATAATAATATTTCTTTACTCAGTAAATACTGAGACAGTACTAGTGACATAGTGGATATATGGCAGGCACGGTGAAGATGATAGATTCAGATCCACACCCTGCTTTCACGGATGTGGCCATCTAGTGAGAAGACAATATCAACCCTATAATCATGCCAAAAATTTAAAAACCAATCAAAATAGTACTAAAGTCCATGTGAGATGGCTGGGTGCAGTGCTCATGCCTATAATCCCAGCACTGTGGGAGGCTGAGGTGACAGGATCCCTTGAGTCCAGGGGTTCCAGACCAGTCTGAGCAAGTGGGAGACCCATCTCTACTAAAAATAGAAAAATTGGCATTGTGGTGGGTGCCTGTAGTCCCAGCTACTCAGGAGGCTGAGGCAAGAGGATTGCTTAAGCCCAGGAATTTGAGATTGCTGTGAGATAGGCTGAGATCATGGAGCCTAAAAAAAATAAAATAAATTAAAACAAACAAACAAATGAATTGCAAGAAGAATTGATCTAGTTTGAGAGTGGGATCAGAAGAATTCCTCATGTATTGAGCTTCCAATAGTTCAGTCCATGTGCTCCACACCCAAAATTAATTTTGCTACCTGCCCCCCTCACGTGGTGCTCAACTGTGATTGTGTCCAGCCAGTCTTGCCCACGTTGTCAGCTGTGTGCCTTTTCATTGAGATGAACCATCTTACATTTGTTCCTGCTGAATTTTATCTCATTTCTAACAAGCTGTCTTTTTAATTTGCCCAGGATCATATTGGATTCTAGTCAGGTCCCTTGAGCCCAGAGCAACTCCATCTAGCTTCATTTTGCTTGCACTTCTAATCCTTATTAATCCTCAGGTCTTACAGACAGGCAATTGATAAAGATATTGTGCACCCAGAATAAAATTTCCTTTCCTCCTGAGTGCATGGTCTGTTAATGTTCTGAAGGTTGCTTATTCTGTTTTCTTTGCTCAGAGGAGCTGCAAATCCTTCACTCCAGTGGTGCTAGCACAATCCCCAGCTTAAACGAATGGGTCCAAATGGTCCAGGATCCAGTGCTAGGATGTAAGATACCCCTGTCTCCAAAGCATCCAGGTACTTGGTGCAGAATGTGTCACTGAGAGTTCTGAAACTCATTTAAACTCTAAACTCTCAGAGACCTATTTGTAAGTGTTGTACTTACAGTCAGAAAACTTAATTTATATTTTGGATCTGTAACTTAACAGATAGGTGACTATGAACCTGTCTGCGTGACAGTTTCTTCCAATGGAAGGGAAGCATAGCAAACTCTCTTCCCACAGAATTAGAAGAGCAAGACCTACAAAAATCTGTTTCCATTTAAAGGAAGCATCTGTGGATTCTTTGATAATAAGTTTGGCAGAGCAATTTGAGTAACTGATTTGCATTTCCATGACTACCTGTAATATTCTAGGTGAAGAATCTAGATCAGTGTTTTTCAATCTTTTTTATCTCATGGCACAGTTGCACTTATAGTTAAACTTCCACAGCACACTTAAATTATGTTGATCAAAACAAAAAAAAAGTAAAAAGAGTAAAAAACAGAATATGCTTACTGTGCTTTGCATTTCTTTCAAAAATAATGTAATTAATGAACTTTAAAAATCTTCACTGCACCTCTAAGAACCTCTGACAGCACTCCAGTGTGCTGCAGCTCACCAGTTGAAAATCACTGCCCCCAGCTTAGCATTTGAAGCACAGTGGTTATGGCGCCAGCCACATACGCTGAGACTGGTGGGTTCGAACCCAGCCCAAGCCAGCTAAAGCAACTATGACAACTGCAACAAAAAAATAGCCAGGTGTTGTGGTGGACATCTGTAGTCCCAGCTACTTGGGAAGCTGAGGCAAGAGAATTGCTTCAGCCCAAAAGTTTGAGGTTGCTGTGAGCTGTGACGCCACAGAACACTACTGAAGGTGACATAATAAGACTGTCTCAAAAAAAGAAAATCACTGCCCCAGAGAACATCAGCACAAGGAAGGCAATCAATTAAATTGAATTTGGTTATTACACTCGTTACATAGTGTGGCAGGTTTAAAAAATGGCTAAAAATCCTTTGATTTGTTTCCCATTCAGAGGAGGGGGTCTAATTCCCTTCACTTGAATTTGTTTGGACTTGTGACTTCCTTACAATCAACAGGTCTCAGAGGAAGCAAGGCAGTGTGACTTTCAGTTTCCCTGGGTTCCCAGGGAACACTCACTTTGGGGACCTAGAAGTTAGGCGCCATGTGAGAAAATGAACTACCCTGAGACCACCTTGCTGGGCAATCCCACATGTGTACTGTAGTTGTCAGCCCCAAATGTACCAACTGATGTCCCGCTCCATCCACCAGCCATCTGAGTGAACATCTTGGATATCCAGCTTCGCTGAGCCTTCATCAGACTGCAACCCAGCCAACATCTGGTTGCAACTGCATGAGAGACCCCAAGAGGGAGCAGCTATATTGGGCTGCTTCTGAAGGCCCAATCCTCAAAACCAGGAGCAAAATAAAATAACCAAAGCTGCTAAGTCTGGGAGTAATTTGTCATGTAGCCAAATACCAGTAATAATAACCAGAACTGACAGTTATGACAGCCAGTGAATATGACTCTAACTGTATCAGGTGATGGTAGAGAAGCTGGTGGTCCTGGTGAAACAACACAGCTTTAAAATGTCAGATATACATATACAGATTGTGACTTATTTGTGTCACTAGAGCAGAATCAAAAAGAGAAGCATAATAAGGCAATGAGTTGAAATACAAACCTTGGTGCTTTTCATTCCCAAGGGAGTGTTGGAGATAACTTTTTCAGTGAAAGATTGACACTTTTGAATGTAGACTAGCCATGGACTCCTTAACTGTCATCAAGGTCTAGTTTTACTTTCGGGCATTATCTGTGGAGTGTTAAATAACGTTGATCAAAGGCCTTAGATTTGGACCAAAATGGAGTCACTCATGCTGAAGTTCCACATCATCAAGCTCAAACCAAGTCATTTATCTGACGTTCTAAGAAATCAAGAGAGGGAGAGAGAATAGCCAAATCCCCAAACAGGCCAGTTTTAGCCTGCATGATGAGGAAGGCCCCTCTGGTTTCACCCTTACTGGGAGAGTGACCTGACCTGGAATGACGCCAACCAATTGACTTTTGTCCTCTGTTTCTGCTTTCTTCACTCTTTTCTGCCAAGTCTTTTGCTCAGGTCAATGCAGTGCCTCTTCTATTTTATTTTTTTAAATTAAATCATAAAGAGGTAGATCATGTATACATTAATGCATTTAGGGGGTACAATGTGCTGATTGCATATACAATTTGGAAGGCTTACATCACACTAGTTAATATATCCTCACCTCATTCACTTAATTATTATGTTAAGACATTTATACTCTGTACTAATAGATCCAGCATCAGGTACCCTTGCATTATGCACCATAGTTGTGATCCCACCATTCACCCTCCCTCCATCTGACCTCCCCCCAACCCCCATTCCTGCCTTCATCCTGGGCCATAGTTGTGATCTATCCTTCATATGAAAGTGTGAGTGATTGTAGATTGGTTTCATAATAGTACTGAGTACATTGGATACTTTTTCCTCCATTGTTGAGATACTTTACTAAGTAGGATATGTTCCAGCTCCATCCATATAAACATAAAAGAGGTAAAGTCTCCATCTTTTTTAAGGCTGCATAATATTCCATGGTGTACATATACACAATTTATTAATTCATTCATGGGTCAATGGGCACCTGGGCTTCTTCCATGACTT
>CAUYON010188715.1:0-40012 GCA_963573935.1 Arctocebus calabarensis | reverse complement strand
TCTGTACATTGGTGCAATCATAGGGCACGATTCATATACATTCAGAAATGTTTTGATCGTACTGTTACAGTTAGCCTTCATGGCATTTTCTTGATCACTACTGTCCATAGTGGAGCGTAGGACTTTAACACGTGAATTTTGAAGGGACGCAATTCAGTCAGGAGTATTAACTGTGCTAGTAAAACTTCTAGAGGCAGTATAAAACACCTTCCCAATGTCCAAATAGGTGACAGCTGCTCCATTTCTTTCCTACACTAATTCTGTGATTATATCTAAATCCGTCAAGTGAATTAAGAATGATTATTTGAGCTTCATGCTATTAATTATGCCCATATGCTCTTAATGTTTATAATTTTATTTTAATATATGCATGCCTTATTAATAAAGAGTAAAGCTAAAAAATATAATTTATGCATTGTTTTTCTTTATTTATAAGTCTTTGCACTGATTTGTTATTTCTCAGAAACAGGTAAAAACAAGTCCATCTATAAATAATGTGTTTGTCAACTATTACATTTATCTAGTTAGCCAAAGTATTGGCTTATTTGCTTAACAACCAGAATATTTAATGTCCATAAATAATTTAAAATCTAATTTTAATGTTCCTGTGTCTGTTAGAATTCTCCTACATATTCTCACATGTGTAACACTCAATTCTGTCTGACTTTCTGCATTTTTGCTCCTGCAAACCTAACACAGATGACCACTACCTTTTTCCTGGATGAAAGCAATTGTCCCTGCACTGATATCTTTACTCTCTTCTCCAGTCCAGCTAACTTTCTGCAAAACATTCAGAATGATTACACTAATCAAAACAAAACAAACAGGAAAGGCACGAGTGAGATAAAGTTAAGGGTCTGCTTCGAGTGCTTTCATGATTTCTTTTTGCTTTTAGAGCCCTATAAAATCAGTCTATCCACAGAGCTTTCTTCTATTCACTGCCATAGTCGCTGTATTGCAGTTCTGTTGCCTGTGATTGTTATTGTATGTGCCTTTTTCTCAATTTGTAGTACACTGGCTGGATTCTCATTATTTTTCAAATTTCAACCAA
This sequence comes from Arctocebus calabarensis, assembly GCA_963573935.1. NCBI lineage: Eukaryota > Metazoa > Chordata > Mammalia > Primates > Lorisidae > Arctocebus > Arctocebus calabarensis. The sequence goes on along the minus strand of CAUYON010188715.1, from coordinate 38,961 downwards.
GGTGAAGTTTTGGGTCTCACCACTTGACATGTGGCATAACATTGTGATTAAAAGCCTTGTCAGGCAGGAGTCGTAGCTTATGCCTACAATCCCAAAACTTTGATAGGCCAAGGCAAGAGGAACACTTAAGACCAAAAATTCGAGACCAGCTGGGTAACTTAGCAAGACTCCATCTCGGAGGGAGGGGAAGGTAGACTTAGTGTAGCGGTAAGTGCCCATAGTCCTAACTGCTCAGGAGCCTGTGGCAGATGGATCACTTGAGCCCAGGAGATCAAGTTCACAGTGAACTATGAGGGAACCATAGGACTCCAGTCTGAGCAAGAGTGTAAGACTCTGGAAAAAAGGAAAAAAGAAAGGAAGAGAGGGAGGGAGGAAAGAAGCAAGGAAGGAAGGGAAGGAAGGAGAAAAGAACGAAGGAAGGAAGGAAGGAAGGAAAGAAGGAAAGAAAGAGGAAGGAAGGAAGGAAGGAAAAAAGGAAAGAAGGAGGAAGGAAGGAGAAAAGAAGGAAGGAAGGAAGGAAGGAAGGAAGGAAGGAAGGAAGGAAGATGCATAGGCACTGAAGTTGGACTACTTACTCTGAAATCCCATTTCAATGCTTCACTACCAGTGTGTCCTTGTGCCAGCGATTTTTTATCTTTGTATTGCATTTTCTTCACTTATAAAAATAGAGTTAATAACATGACCTACCTCAAAGATTTCTTATACGGATTAAATAAGTTAATGTATATAAATCACTTAAAAGAGTGTATAGTATATCTTTAACACTCAATGAGGTCACTACTTATAGTTTTATACAATTAAATTTTCCCAATTATTATATGAGTAATTGTTATAATAGCTGTAATATAACAACTATTAATACATTAATAATTAGTAATAGCTCACTATTAAATAAGTCTACAGTATAGGTACTGTATATGTGTGCACTCTATACTTGTTACAAAACTCAAAGGTCCAGGCCAGTAAGTACTACATATGTTTTGTTCATCATTATATAACCAGCACCTATAGCTGCCTGGGAAAGAGATAAATAACTATTTTTGAATGAATGAATACTATTGACTTAATTGAACTCCATTAAACAACTGAGTAGGACAAGCTATTGACAATAGAGTGGAAAAACAGAGAAAGGCAGGACATGAACCCACCAGCTGTGGCTAAAGAACACACTTTGGCATACAGCTCTTAGCTGTACTTTCAGATAAGCTATCAACTAGCAGATTCAGTAAAAGAATCCAATTGGAACACCGGTAAGTGAATGAGCTGGCAAGGGGGGCACCTGACAAAAGACAATAAGTAAAACCCCAGCAAATTGTTAAGTACAGGGCACCTGTTAATCATTTGTGTAACAATCTGATCTTTTGAGCTGTTCAGTGCTGGATCAGTTATGGTCCTCACAGTTAGGAATAAAACATAGGGAAACAAGGTAGGAATTAGTACACTAGGTGGAGATTTTCTCGTAAAAGATAAAATAAAAGCCCGTAGCCTAAAATATACTATTGTGATAGTAGTATAATGCTGACCCATATAATGAAAGAGTAAAATTCTTTCAATAAGAAATGGAGAAAAAATTGTTAAAACTTTAATTTTCTTATGTCCTTATTGAGGGGAATTTAAGAATGCTTAATACATACACATAGATATAGATATAAATAGAGATAGATATAGATAAAGATATACTCATATAAACGATGCTAGACACACTGAAGAGCAAATTAGGCAGACTTTTTTTCTGAAATGAATGAAGTTACATTTAATGTGTATTTTGCATGATGGTTTCATTGTGCTTCCCTTTGTCTTTGATTTTCTCACTTCACTTAAATCGTAGCAATTTCTCTTTGGTTTGCCTCCTCTGCCAAACAGCTGAACATATCTGAATTAAAAATGCAGCTGTCTTAATCAATCTTTCATGTTATATATGGATTTAAAAAATAAATTTTCAAGTACAAAAACTCCTGACATTATTCAGCTCATGAGCTAATTCAAGATCCGTTTGTCATGATGTAGCTGTTTCTATTCCTATGCAAATTTTTCTTTGTTCTTAGTATTGACATTTTCCTCCATTTCACAGTTGGCAGAATTAAAACACAGACTAAAACATTACGAGTAAACTTTCATTATATTAATGCAAAAGCTCAAATTATCTTAATTATACCCATTAATATAATTAATCTACAAAGAAATGCTAATGTCATTCCTAGTTTATGTGGTATGTTGATCATTTCAATTTATATCTTCTTTGGTTTTCTCCATTTTCACATCTCTGAATGGGAAAGACTGCAGAAATATCTCAAAGCCTCTGTGACTTAAACTATATTACTAGATGATAAAATTGTAAATAATTATGTTAGCACTTGATATGAATTTTATTCATGTGCTTGAAAATTATTTTGAAAGGTAGAACAGATACTTTGTGCTTTTGATTAAAATAAAATATTTATTATTCTTTTTATATATAGCCACATGTGCAGTTAAGGAGAATTGAAATTCTTTTCCAGAGTTAAGCAATTACATTTGATATGACTGAGAAGTTGCTCTCAAAATAATGCGTGCCTAAATGGAAAATAATTATAATTACACATTTTCAACTTCTAAACATTACTGGATTTGTGAAGAAAGATATTCTTTGAGTCTATTCTTATTTCAAGCTTTCAAACAAATCAGAAAATGTCATTTCACTTATATCAGAGCTCTCTCATCGTCGAATTCACTCAAACGTATAATTAATGCATATTAAATTAGTATTAACCTTGGTCTTACATGTATAATTTTAAAGAATTATATTCTTATCTGTCAACTAATTGCACCAATAGACTTTACGGCAGTGACATAACTAATAGACCATAACATTTAAGAAGGTGACATTTCTCACTTGTTTTGAACCCTTGCCTTGAAATTTTAAAGGAAAATAAGTTACTGATAACCAGGATTTTAATGTAGATTAGTATCTAGTTGGCAGTTAACTGAAACAGCTTTCTTTCCCATAACAGCCATAAAATAGAAAGGACTAATTACCCCTTTTATAGGTGCAATTGGAACTTAAAACTCTAGAGACCGTATGAGCATTAAACCAATGTTAGAGTCTACTTCACCATCTGCACCTTAAAATTAAAGCTACCAAATCAATAAAACGACTTACTCATGCGAAATATATTATTCTAAGGTTTTAAACTGTTTATTAACATCCTTTGGTGACTCTGAGTAATTAAAAAATTAACTAAAATGGAATGTATTTTCTGTTAATATATATTTTTAACTTAATTACAGCTTCTTAAACTAAATATTAAACAAGTTATAACAGTTTTAGAATTATTGAGAGTAATTTTAAAAACGCTTTATCTTTCACTGCATGTACTGCCCCTTTTAAAGTGGAGACCAAACATGAGGTTCAGTGATACTCTCAAGGGTGGATACACTCTCACTGTTCCCAAACAAGACAGTTTTAAATACATCTGCGAACACAAGAATTAATCATAATAAACGAATTTCACATAAAATAATTAAATATGGAAACCATAGACTAGGGAGTAAACGTGTAATTATATTATTTGTTTGGAATAAAACCTAGAGAAAAAGTAAATCTACCCATGCACAGTGTAGATTAAAAAAATAAGGCAAACTCTAAAATGTAATGTGCTGTTAAATGATTATAGATACCATATAGAAAATCAATCTGAAGACTCACAGGTTTCAAAATCTGACCTTGGAAAACACTGAGTTGAGTTTAAAATGCAGCTTTTTCCTACATGTGTCAAGAAAGTCTAAAATAAGTTTAGGCATAAGCACAGGGACTTTGAGGCTATACAAATATCTTAAATAATACATTCTGAATTTCAAATCGGTGTGATGTGCTTCCCAAAGTTCTTATAAGAGAATCCTTTTATATTGATGACACTACATTTATATCTCTTCATAATTTTGAATATCACCATAAATTAACCATTTAAAAATTCACCATGTTATAAAATTTACAGATAATCCCTTCCCTACAGCCTTTCAAATATAAAAATTAAATCATTCATCATTCAGTAGAAATAGTCTGAACTATACTACACTGGTGTGAAATTAGATGCAGTACAATTGTTAGAACTCATGATATTGGTTTGCTATGTATGTTAAAGTAATCACCACTTTGTACATGTGCTATATTCTTGCTGAATGAATGAATAGACCCTCTTTCCCCAAATGGTACTGTCCGGCCAGCAAAAGGGCTAGATTATTAGTCAGGTTCTCTCTGATTTGCTGAAGACTAAACTCAGGATTCAGGCCTCCAATTTGACCAAGTTTTTAAATAGAAATTGCTTTTCATTCCTTGGTGAAAAGAAAATAAAGCCCTACTGCTTCTGCTATGTCAATAAATGGATAAATGTTAGGGATGGGCAGTGATGGAAAGTTCAGAGGTGCAGGATGTAGAATAGAAAGAGGAAGAAATGGAAAAGTAGGAAAAGAAGAAGATGCGAAACTATCCAAGCAATACTGACCTGATCATATTGCACGTTGCACTGAGCAACATCTGGCCGATCCAAGGGGCACATTTTTACTGAAATAGAAATAAAATTGCTTTCGAAGAACATTATAAAAAGAACACATGCATGTTTCCTAATTTTCTTGTTGGTTGGTTGGTTGCCTAGTTGATTAATTTGCTGATGAAAAAGCCTTTGGGCACATACTAATGTACAAGCAGGTGAAGCCTCTTGTGCCTTCCAATGTATTTGAATGTCTTCAGATGTGATTGTGTTTGCCTAGCAATCTCTGAGGCACTTCATAGTAACTGAGCTTTTAAAAGTAGAATCGATCATTTAATTTTTTTAAAAGCCATGTTTTAATATTTTGCTGAAAATCAAAAGCCAGTCTGTCAAAACATATTGAACCTACAGTGAATTGTCAATTTTAAAATGTAGAAATCAAAGTCTAGTTAATTACCTCATTCTTTGGAACACTAAAATTAGACTTCAAGCATGCAATGTAAACAGTCTTTTCAGGTACCCCAGAAAGGCTTCATTTGAGTTACCATCTATTTTTCAGGGGTGTAAACTTCCTGATAATTTGTAAACACGTGTCATTCCATTAAAATGTTTCATGCTCAATTCTTTGTATAATTTCGAAGGGAAGGAGAAATTGACAAGTGTAAATCCTTTCCTCTGTTAGATTAACCTTGCAACTAACTTATTCTACTTCACTTGTACCTGATCACTTAAAAAATCATTGTTAGAGATTGATTTTTATGCATTCAACATACTGTTAAAAAAGGGAACAATTTTGTCCAAGTAAGTCTGAAAATTATAATGAAAAACAACATATAAAATTTAAAAATATTTTACTAGGTTTCTTTTTCTTTATGGATATGCATATCAGAATAATATATCATATTATTTAAAATGTATGTCAACTTTTACTAAAAGGCATCTATAAACTCCACAAAAAAAATGCTTTATATAACACAGTCCAAAATATCTTATTATTTATTTTTTCTAAATACTGTACTTAGTCTGCCAATTAAAAATGTCAAAAAAGAAAGCATGTATTTTACCTAACCCCAGAAAACCTCCATTAAATCTTTTAAAGAAGATTGAGCAAATGGGAAATAGGATAATAATAAATAAATGGCAATGCGAACAATGCTTGGAAGCTAGAAGCTAGATAAATCAGAAGACATTGACTTAAAGCGTGCAAATCTAAAGCATCACCACCAACAAAAAGCCAAATGATTCACCTCTGTATGCTGAAGAAACTCAAGAAGAACTAAAAAACTAGTATTTCTGGAGATACAGGAGCTGGTTAGGCAAAAAATAAGATAGTGGTTTGAAAACCTGTGAAAACACCCAAGTGTAATACTAGAAGCTGTCATCAAACCTGTGAAGTAAGGTAACTCTCCTCCCTTAGACATAAAATGTACACTCTGGTGTGGTCTAGTGTTAAGAACTTAACCTTGGAGATACCAAGTTCACCTAACTGCAGAGCGAACTGTCTGCTGAATTAAAAGGGACTTCAGGAAGGTCTATATACATGATAGAGGGAATCTAAACTTTCTTTTATGAATCTACATCATGTACAAAGCTTCCAGAAAGGCTTTCATAAACCAAACTATAGATATTTAGCTGAAGAGAAATTTCCTATTGATACTGGCCCTTTGGAGAATCTCAGTGGAACATTCATTTACCAGCAGATAATCTTCAGGCTCAACAGTCAATAATTCTAGCCCATTCACTCAAATCTCCCATCACATAAATATCTTTTCATCTTACTTTTAAATATGATTATAGATTCAAGATCACCAAACAGTTGAGAAAAGCATACAACATGAATACAGAATCCAATCACATAAATAGCAAAATAAACTCAGAGGAAAAAAATAAGACTATGAAGTAAGCAATGGAAATTTACCCTAATAAATTGATATATCTTTAAAAGAGATGGGGTATAATATTCTAGAAAAATGATAGGAAGCTGTAAAAAGGAACATTCAGAAAACAAAACACTCTCATCCCTGGAAACTAAAAGAATGTGATAATAGAAATTTTTTAATCAAGGAAAAATTAAAAATTAATTTTTTTTTAATTGAGGTGGTTCCAATGGCGCAAAGGAGTAGGGCGCCAGCCCCATATGCCAGAGGTGGTAGGTTCAAACCCAGCCCTGGCCAAAAACTGCAAAAAAAAATAAAAAATGAAAGATTAAAAAATTTTTTTAAATTGTTTTTTATTAAATCATAACTTTATACATTGATGCATTTATGGGGTTCAGGGTACTACTTCAATATACAATGTGAAATGCTTACATTGAACAAGAGAGAACTTTGCTATAAAAAGGTTTTGAAATTCTATTATGTACTATGCACCATACAAATGAGAGAAGCCCCTACTCTCACGAAATTAGAAAAGCAACAATAAAAAAAAAATTTTAATTTTAACAATAAAATAAGCTTAAGTATAGGAGAGAAAACACATATTTAGGATGTCAGGGTGATATTTTCATTCGAGGAACAGCTCAAGAAAATAAAACAATACTCCCACCAAAAATAGAGATTAAAAATTGATGAGAAAATAAAAAATAAATAGAATAATCCAGGAGTTCCACATATAATGTGGCCATATCAAAGGAAAGGAAAACTGATTACATTATAGGGAGGAATACATTAAAGAACTAATAATACAGTTTTCTATAACTAGAAGATACTGATTTTCCAATGGAAAAAATTCTACAAAATTAACAATAAAACCAATGAAAAAAATTAAACTTGAACTCCTAAGACGAAAAATGCAAGTTGCACACAAAAATATGTAAACACATTTTTTTGTTTGTTTGTTTGTTTGTTTTTTAATGATAATACCAAAAGTTAGAAAGTGAGGTAATGGCTTAAATAATTTTCAGTCCAGGACTGTTTACACATACAAATGTAAATTAAGAAAAAGAGTAAAATGTAGACATTTTCACACATGCAAGTCTTGAGAATATTTCTCTCTCAAGCACCCTTTCTCTGGAGGATTCTGAAGACTATGCTTCACCAAAATAAGGAAGAAAACAAAAAAAGACAAATATAGGATAGCCCAGGAAATGGGATCCTACAGAGCACAGATGCAAAATTAATTACCAAGTGAATAGAAAGAAGTTCCAGAATAAAAATAGATGACCGGTTCAGTCAGGAGCATGTGGATAAAAAACTTCAAGAAGAAAATCATCAAGGAAAGAAGACAAAAATGGAATCAACTTATGCACTGTATGTATTTATGAACTGTACCTAAAACAGCTAAAGGTTTGAGAGTTTCATTTGAGAGTATGAGGGTAAGTCAAAGGAGAGAAAATTAAATTTTACTCAAAAAAATAAAATTGATGACACCAGAAAAGCAATAAGAGTGGAAGTATACTAGTGACTTGGTAGTTGAAATATTTAGGTAACTGTAATTATTTACACATTAAACATTGACCAAACTTAGTAGTAATTGGTAATATGGGGAAGAGAAAATATTTATATGTGGTAAGGTGAAAATATTAAAAAAAGCTGAAATGCAAACTACCTTCAATTCAATTTCCCAAATATCATTGTCCTTTCATAGCTATATCATAATACATGACTAAATTAGCATTTATAATACGATGACTATATGTATATCCTTTACAAGCAGGTCAACACATCATAATTATGCTTCCTTCTTTCTCTGTTGTAACTTTACTTTCCCTCCATTTTTGTTCTACTTTCTCTCATCTCAGAGTCTTTTCTCAAGTTCATGCAATCAGAATAAGTATGCATCTGCCTCCTTTGCAGGAAAGGTGATAGAAGCTTCCACAAAATTTAGTTTGTAAATCTGAATGTAATCCCCTTGTTGCTAGATTCTCAGCAGTAGTGCTTATCTTTGCACTTTCACCAGAGCTTGAGAGATACATTTTTTAATTAACTAATAAAATTAATTCCATGCAGAACCCCAGGAATAAAACTGGACCTAAGTTTTGAGGGGAAACAGGAAAGTGATCCTTCTCTGTCTTTGCCTTGTCCCTGCATGTTTTTCCCATTCATCTCAACCCATCCCTCTGTCTAGACGTTCAAACAGGATAGCCCAAAACACGTAAGATGTAGACATTTAAGTATAGTTATAATCTCCAAAATTTATTTTGCTAATTTCAAGTTTTAAATTCATTAGAAAGGATCTTGAAATTAAACTATAAGCATCGACTAGAAGGAAGACTTTCCCTAACCAAAAATGATTAGCTGAGATTTGTTCAGTCTCTTCCTACACTAATAGCCAATAATCTGTACAATTACTAGCTCTTTCAATAATAACTTAAGTGAGAGTGGAAATTATGGATCCCTTCAAAATTAGGAAGGGAAAATTCTCCAAAAAATGTCAGAAGAGGTTGATGAGCGAGACGGTTACATGGTTTAGTAAAGTCTATGATTTGTTTCTACTATTCTTTAAAAAATAATGTATATACATTATAATATATTATATATTATTCTTAATATATATAATAAGAATATATATTACATCATATCTATATTACATTATATATTATAAAAAATATATATTATATTATATCTATATTCTTTTTTAAAGTTGAAAAAAGGCCAAATATTTTCAAATGTCAAAATTCAACTATCTAGGGTCTAACCACAAATCTTTCAGAACCACAACAGTTGCATGCCAGCTGTGACTTAGAAAAACAATGCTATGAAGTCACTCTTCTACCATATTACCCTTTCTAGGTAGTGTTCGTTGATCTTCTATTTTATCTTTATATTCATGTTAATCAAGACTCTTTCTTCTCTCAGTGACAGAAACCTAACTCAAACTTGAAATCTGTACACACAAATAACTGAAAATTCAGGAAAGAATGACTTAGAAAGCACCAAATCCAGATGCTCAAATAATTTTCTCAGCAAAAGAATGTCTTTCATTGCTTTTTAGATCTATTGATTTCATTAGCAGATGTCTCTTCACATACGGTGGTAAAAATAGCCAGCAGTAACTCTATTCTTATATTCAACTATCGTGCCATCTCCAGTAGAAAAGTGTCCCTCTCTTCTGATTACACCAGCTAAAATCAAAGGCTGAATTTGCTTAACCTGTCCTAAATCATATGTCTTCTGTGAATCACCTCTATGATCAGCACAACTCAAAATACACGGACTGACCACGAAGGACTTGCAGATTCTTGATAGGATTAGTTACATTCTATACTAAAATGAGGGATAGTCTCTGGGAGAGCACATATACCCACTCGCAATCATAAAAGCTGCCATGCTCCTGTGGAAGAGACAAAGTACAGCTGATTCCTTTTGCTGCATCTATTGGTGATATCTGGGCCTCTGCTGCAATCTCTTTGATTAATATCCTAAACTCTTATAATTTGTATTTAATGTTTCATACCATGCATTGTATGAACAATTTAAATATGCTTAGAGAATCTAAAGGAAAATAGCAAAGTACTATAAATTGTCCACCAGTCCAAGTTTAAGCTTATCTTGCTGGACTAGTTTAACAAAACAATTGACTGGACTTGTGAAAATGGAAGGCATCAAGTGTTTACATTTTCCTTGAGAGTGGAGTAAGTTAATTGCAGCTTATTGAACTGGTCTAGACTGTAGATGTTTGAAGCATTTACTGTGTCCCACTTCCTCAATGATGAGAGTAATTATGGAAGGTGAGATGGAGAGAAAGCAAGAGAGATGAGAGAGGATTTCCAGGATGCTGTTCTTAAGAAGATGATAAGGAATGGAATTAGGCTCAAATGGAGGTAAGTGTTGATTTTATTTAAGAATTAAGATATCTTATGTAGAGAAACAAAGTAAAATAATGTAACTCACAGATCCAGTCCATCAAGAAGATTTGGTGGTGGAAACTATTGGAAGCAATCTATGTAGTTTTCTTTCCTCAATATAAAGTGAAACAAAATCATCAGATGTGAACATTTTTCAAGTCGGGTTGGAGGTTCAAAGAGAACGGGCAAGGCAACGAAGTAGCTGTGGGGAGACTGGAAGACAGACTGAACCGAAGAATTCAGGGCTATGGCCAGGATCACTGTGATCCACTTGGTATAAATGGCATGAAAATAAAGTGAAACCAGGCCACCTTGTTTAGTGTCTTTCTCCTACCACATTCTACTTTATAGAAATAAGTGAAATTTTGGATTTTTGTCTAAAGAAACAAAATAAAACAACAGAAAATTAAATGATTATGCTGTGATGTTTAAAGATGAACTGCAGAGTTTAACCTGTGTGAGAAGAACTTGGGAGAGAGACTGTCAATGAGATCATAGCAGGATCATTGAATCTGAGGTATTCCTGAGGTCTGGAAGGTCAGATATTCTAGAAAATGTCCTGAAAAGAAAGAGATGGTATTCCAAGAGTGAAAGTATAATTGATTCTGAGGTGGGAAGAGACTGATTATCATTACTGATAGCAATGATTAAGCCTGTGTAAGAAATGAGGATAAATTGATAGAATGATTTAAATTTGAGATCAAGACCATTGGAGGGAATAAAGCCAAGAACCTGAGAGTTCATTTCATTTAAAGGATCTTTGATAATTTGCATATGCACATCTGAGACAGGAATTGTAGCAGCAGTGGTGTGGAGGAGATGGCAATGACTCAGATACAAACATCTTCAAGAAAGCCATGGTGTGTGTTTATGAGCAAGAAAAGGGAGGTCGGTAGGTAGCAGGAATTTGAATGCAACAGGACGTGTTATTGTCTGGAGTAGTCAGTTGACCTGAGGTTAAAAGTAGAAGGAAAGGAAACAGTTTGGAAATACAATTCTTCTTTCCTCTCCAGGACTTAAGATGCTAAGAAAGTAGATGGTTCAAAGGAAAGCAGAGTTCTCAACTAAGCCAAGATTCCCTTGGACCAAAATGGTAAGTAGGTACCTTGCATAACGTGCATGTGACTATTTACACTTTGAGACACTGAGAGGTTGGAATTATGTCTTCATTTTAGCTGGTTTAGGGACATTTTATAAGGGAAGAGGAGCTATTTTAACAGGATGGATGCCAAATCTATCAAAATGCAAAAGAAATGTAGGTATCCGTATCTAAGCTTATAAAAACATCTCTTTGTAATGATGTGTTTTGACATTTTTGAAATATAAATTGCTCGTGACTCACTAATCATCTGTTCTTCAATTAAGAAATACAAAAAGCAATTGAACAGACAGCAGGGAGCAAGGTATAGAAGAAATAAAACTTCCCATAGCTCAATCATAGGTTATTTGTGGGTAATAAGGGTGAGAATAAAACCCAAATGTGTATGACATGAACTTATCATTGTGACTTTATATTGAGAAATTTTAAATTTACCTTAATTATTTAGTTGTTCCTTTTTGATTTCACCACTGAATACAGTTTCCTAAAAATCAATAGCAATCACTATTACTTTCTTTTCTGGTCTAGTTTTAAATATACACATTAACTTTTTTGAAATAAACATCGTTTTATCCTCTATGTCACATTGATAAATGGTGTTAAAAGAAGAAATAATGTTTTTAGTAAATGCAAATACTCAGTGAAATAGAGGTTTTTATGAATTAGTGTTAGTACAATTACCTTGACTTATCTTGTATTTGTCTAACAAAACTAAAAACAGTTATTTAGCAATATAACGAGCAATGAAGGGTATGTATTTTGTTTCCCACACAGACTATTGAACCACGCTACTGTTTGCTTTTTTCTAAGACAGGATTTTCTTTTTTTATACGTCAAATAAAATAAGATAATGCTGCAGGATACTGACACACAACTTTCTCAGAAACAAAGCTCTTGGTGACCCATAGAATCATCTCAGAATTTCTTAAACAACTTACTGTGAAAAATAGATAAATAATGGTCTTATACATTAGCCTTGAAGAAAGGTGATATTAAAGATGAAGAAAATTAGAGCTGGAAAAATGCAGAATATAATAGCTTTTGCATGATTATAAATGGAGGGCAGCACTTGCCTGTCTAGGAAGGCAAACCAATCAATTCAAAGGTTTTGAAATTATGAATGTTGTTATTTTCAGCATGAACCGCAGCACATTTTCGGATTTTAGAACTGACATTTCTGCCTCATAGTTATTTGGCCAAAATTCTTCTTTCAATAATAAACAAACCCACAGATAAAAATGACTCCTTGGGCATTAAAATTAATTAGTAGTTATAGTAAGTCATCATGTGAGTGAGCCACTATTGAATGTTTCTTCTAGATTTTTTTCCCAGAACAATCCAACATGGATCCATTCAACAATTATATACTGGGTGTCGGTGTTTTTCAAGTCAGTGGCTGTGGCAGGGCAGCAAAAAATTCTATAAAAACACGCCTTAAAGGAGCTTAAAATACCTTCTTACAGTAAGGAAACCCATAAATCAGATTTCTGTATCAGAACCCGCATGTCATTTATCTGCATGTGTATTAATCATGTGGTGCTATTTATACATATATTTAAGTAATCTTTCATCCTAGATTCTTGAGAGAAGAGACAATTCAGTTTTTTCTTTGTTTATTCAGCCACACTTAGAATGTATATCTTGCACAAAGCAATACACCCTGTATTTGCCTTAATAGTTCCATATATATTTGAAAAACAGAATGATAATGCAGCTAGGATTTCGCAAGAATGATGTCGTAAAATATCAATAACATGCAGAAGACTTATTGGGAAAGTTTTAGGATTAACAACTTGAACAAAACATAAAGAACAATTAGGCAGGTGGAAGAGTTGTGCTATGAATATAATTTCAGGGAAATGCATAGAATCTGGTCTACCAGGAGTTTTTATGCTCAGATGTCCCTTCTAAGTTTTTGAAGTAAGGGGGAAAGATGTTCATATTCTCATGTTGAGGGAATGGGGCATGCCATTTGGCGAGCATTTGCTTTCATGAGAAGCAGTCCTTAAAGTTTAATAACATGTTAGGGCTGTCTTTACAAACAGTCCTACTTGTAACAACTGAAAAAGTGAGTAATTTAACCCTGGCCACCTCTCCAGGCAGTATATCATAGGATCTACCACAAATGAATAAAATACATGATGAGTTAATCATGTCTTTAACATGCTAATAGACATACAAAGTGTGATGGGGAGTTAAAGGAAATAAAGATAATATATAGGTGGAACATTAATAAAGGCTTAAAGGAACCTTTTTTTACTTAAGCCATGTTATGCTTGAGATGCATATTGACTAACAGGCCTGAATACAATGGGTGCTTATTACAGAGAGAATTTCTAAACAAAGAGTATAATTGAATGCACAAAAGTGGTACTAATTATGAAAACCAAGAACACAAAAAATGGTTTGCTATAGTTGATGTTTGAAAGGGTATTTGGGGGAGAATAATTACAAATAAGAATTATATCATGGAGATAATTGTGAACTTCAAATGAATGTCTCCCCCTTTTGTTTTATCTTTTTCATAAGTTTAATGGAATGAAAATTTTATTATACCTGTTTTCTTTACAATATTTGAAGCTCAGTATACCACAAATAAAATTTAAATTCCCTGTAAAAATAATGGTAATCATAACAGAAAGTAATGGAAAGTCACCAAGAGATACTGCAGAGATGAAACACGTCTTGATAGTTATGCTGTTCATATAAGAAGCCAAAGTACATTCAAACAAGGTTTTAGTATTGGTGTTAGAGGGACATTGCTGTAATATCAAAACTCAACTCAACTCAACTCCCAGGACTAATTGTTCGAGGTCACACTTTCAACTGCTTGCTATCTACTGAGAGTCCTAGAAATCAATGGATTTTTTGCAACAAGATCTGGACCAAAATTTCATTAATAGCACAATCAGTCCAGAGCCTGACTCTGCTAAGAATTTAGGTCCTAGACCTATTTCAAAAATGTGCCCCCCACTCACACACATTTTTTAAGTTGGGTTCCTGCCTATGGTTTAAACCCTTTTCTCCATCCTCCTTCCACTCTGTACTTCTTTATACTTTATGGGTTGTATGCAGCTTCCTCATATATTAAACCAGCACTCTTGTTTTTTTGTTCTCCCATATAATTTAGTAATATTTTTTCTGCTGAAATGGAACCTGACCTCAATAAACAAAATGGCTTCATGGCTGAAAGCACGGGAGACAAAAATGACTATCATTCGTCTAAGGGAAGAGACTCCCTAGATCTTCATTAGTGCAAGGTCCTCACTGATTTCCAAATGCATCATGCTTCCTCTCCTCCTGGCCTCCTCATGAGCTCCGTCAAAAACTTTTCTCCTTTTCTCAGGCTAGCTTATTCTTATACTTTACTTACTTAACTGTTTCATTCTATTCAACTTTAACTTGGATGAAACTTTTCTTTGAGTGTTTTACCTTATGTTTTAGCATTAGGTTTCTTTTCAATATAGTCAAGACTACTACCCAGAAATTAATAAGGTTTTTCTCTGGGAAGGGGAGTGAATTTTTCCTAATACTCTCCACAGCAGTTCTGAAGAGGGAAGGACCACTTCATATAGGCATATTTCTATAAAAATATCAGCAGTAACATCTTTATTCCCTGCCAGTAATATATACATTTGTGGATTGCAATATTTTTCTGAACCGAATTATGGTTTGAGCCTGAGAAAATCAGCTACCTGTGCACCCAACCTTATGCCCCTGTGTGGAAGGAACTAGAGGCTTCCATGGTCAAAGACTGCATTGTAGAAAAAATACACAGGACTTTATATCCTGGGTAAGGTCTAGGAGTTTATGGAAAATTAAGCTCTGTCTTTATACCAATGATCTTCCATGAAACTAGCCGATGAGTTATTTTCAAATACTTGTCTTTGTCAATCTTTACTGTGATGAGGCTGTTGGTTGTGAAGTACAGATTTGGGCGATTCATTGCTAACAGGTGAGATAATCCCCATGCCTCTGATGCCCTGAGCATAGTGGCAAAGGAGGAAAGAGCTCTTGCCAGAGAAGAATGTGCTGAGCTGAGAGCCCACGTTCAGTCTGCTTCCTCACCTGATGTGGCCTCCTGGGCTGACTGTCCCCTTCAAATTAGACTCTGGCTCATCTGAGACTGAGTCTCCAGTGTTCTCTTTGAAGTACAAGCCTCCAACATAGAGAGTTTTTGATTTTAAGGTGCTGATATATAGGTAGATGCTATTAGCTCAGACCCTACCTGAGAAAAGGTGTATGGCAGGGGAATGAAGGGGAAATAGTGTTGTCCAATAAAGCCTACAGGTGAGTAGAGCTTCCAAGGCCATGATGCACCGAGGACGTCTCATGTCATGTTGGGCAGAGATTGGCCTGACTTGAGCAGGTTCTATGATATCAGTCTCTACTCTGTCTTCTCAGCCACCATGGCCTCTGTGTTCTCAGCCACCATGGCCTCCTCTGTGTTCTCAGCCACCATTAAGTAGAAATTCTTCCCAGAAATTTCTTCTTTCCAGAAGAAATCTAATTCTTCCGGATTATGATTCATTTGAAAAGCCTTAAGAAAGGCTATTAAAGAACCTGCTCATTTAATACTTCAGAACAAAAAACATCAAGGATTTGTTGGAAAAATCAGAATCAAAGTTCAGCCAACTCCTAGTAATGAGCAGCCACTTCCATGTGTGTTGAGAGCAGTTGTTTCCCCTGTTCTATGTAGCACAGGTAGAACCAGAACCAAGAAATGGCTCAGCATCTCATGTCAGAGGTCCTTGCAGGTGGAAGAAAGGAGCCCAGGGACTCCATCCTTGGCTGGACCACTAAGGGTTTGGTGAGATTATGTGGCCGCTGATTGGTTCATAAATATGCTGTCTCCCTGAGCCAGCTCCCCTGATAAGCTTGGATACTCTTCTAAAGCAGTCCTAAGGCCAATTACATACATTTTTTTTGTTTTTTTCTGAATTTCCTTAGCATTTATTCAGAGCCCACAAGTTAACTCTGTTATGCACAGCAACACTAATCGCTTTAATGGAAAGTTCACATCTTTCTTTCAAACTGAAATCTGAATCTCCTTTTCTGTACTGGACCAGACTATCGACATGATCCCTAACTTCATGGTTCCCAGATGACACAATCTGAGTTTGAATCCTAAATGTAAAGCCCCGGCTATGAGATGTTTTGTAAAATTTTCTAGAATGTCAATCTTTCAATTTCAGTATCTACAAAATAGGATTAGCAGGAGGATTTGCATGATAATCTGGCTATGAGCATGAAACGAGATCATCAACAGCAAATGTTTAGCATAGGACATAAAACATTGTAGGTACTCAAGATATATTGGTCAATACTTAGTCCTCTCTGTCAAAAGATTTCTAAGGAACAGGCTTTGTGTGTGTGTGTGTGTGTGTGTGTGTGTGTGTGTGTGTATAGCCAATCCCTTAAAGTTATGTCCTTGACAAAGCCTGTTCTTTAGAATTCTAGTGACAGAGAGAGGATTAAATATTGTGTGACATATTTAGAGGAATCAATATTAAAAATAATAAATATGTATAAATACACACATACAGTCATAAGTGAGACTGGGAAAGAATTTGTATATTGTTGGGTTCTGTACAAAAGAGAATGCAGACCTGTGGTCGGACATGAGGAAGTCAATCTCCCCTTCCCAAAAGCTTCTCAGCCCACCCCACAATTACAGAGTAGATGAGATTGCTCACCAATTCACATACCAAACAAGCCCTGACATTGTTAGCTTAGGGGAATGAGCACCTGTTTTCTAATCCTAAATCTTTCACACCTAAGACTCTTCGCCATGGTGAAACATCAATCTTTCTCAGAGGCACAACCTTGTCATTGCCCCATGTGAACAGCCCCAAAGCAGTCCCAAGACGCGAGAGATGTGGAAAGGTCAAAGGGACCTGGGGCATCAGGATGTGTTAACATGTGGCAAGTGGGTGGCTGAGAACCAGTCCTGAGAAGGCTTTAAGGTAGTAAGATATAGGAGCACAGGTCAATTGAGGCCCACTGGAACAAGTGCCTGATGTGCCACTGAACTTTACTTCAGTGTTACTGAACAAAACGCAAATTCAAAAATAAAGTTATTAAGAATTTCAGAACAAACATGGTTTCGTGTACCCTCAATGAATCCCAACTATAAAAAAAAAAAAAAACTAAAAAAAAATCAATTTCAGAACAGTGATTCCAGAGCATTAAACTTCAAATTCTGAATCCCTTCAAGTGTGGGGCCCTATATAACTGTACTAAGCAAATGCCCCGTAAGCCAGCCCTGTGTGACAAGTCTTCCCTTGAGCCAAGGGCTTTCAGATATCAACAGAGGTTTACAGAGCCCTGATATCTCCATGGGCATTCTAGTTTCGGCACAAACTTGGAGAAGATAAATAGAGATACTGAGAGCTTAAGCTATGGCCAAAGATGAGAAAGGAATGTCTCTGGAGAGTGGTATTGCTTTTGCTATAGTTACCTGTCTCCCTTTGTGAGAGCTGTATTTATAAGGACCTTGACCTCCCAGCTCCAGGAAGCCATTTTCATCTTACCATTGAAATGGCAACAGGAGACCTAATTTTGCACAAGTAAATGGTGAGTTTGGAGCAGGGTTAGGATGAATACACCCAGAAATGCTGTCAGCCACCTATGTGTCTGGGAGTCGGAGACCTGAAGTTCCAGGTGAAGGTGGAGGATTTTGAAAGCCAGTAGAGGTATTCACTCCAGGCCAAATACATATCTCCAAACATACCCATAGTATGCTATCTTCTAGGATGTATCTTCCAATACAAGTCCCAAGCATAAGGCCAAATTTGTTAATAGCACTTCTGATGATTCACTTCCTGCCTTCTAACAGATCCCTGGAAATGTGTCCTGTGGCATAACCTGGCTTTCACCAGGGACTTACTACTTAGAGGCATGAACAATGGTGCATTTATCCTTAGAGTAAGCCTTCCTGCAGGATTTCAGCAGCATCTGTAGGTAGTCAGTTGCCCTGGATGTCACCCGGAGATTTCTAATGACAAACTGGCACTTGCTCCAATACCTGTGTCATTTGCCTCTTTAAGGTTTTGCAATGTCTTCCAGCATCATGCTTAGAAATAACAGTGCCATCTATTTATGTGGAAGAACTTGTTTCACAACGTGAAACTGTTATCTTTAATTTTTTGCTGGATATATTGGATAGGATTTTCTATGTCAGATGTGGTAGGTAGTGACTGTGTGTCTGGAGGATGTGCTGAAGATGTGAGGACTCCTCGCAGTCTCGGTCTTTGTGGGCTAGCTCTGTGATTTCCCCAGGAACTCTGATGAGTAAGTAAGTCTATAATGCAGCTTGCACATTAAATATTAAATACCTTGAAGGCGATAAAATTCTTTTCACTGTTGTCTAACAAGGGCCCATAACAATGATTGGATGATCATTGGTGTTAAATACACGACATATAAATGGTAGAATTTAAAACTAAAGACAAAAAGAGAATGATGAGTTCATTGTGAAGGAAGCTGAGTTTGAAATGAGTGAAGTTGTCAATTTGTAGCTTGGTGAGAAGTTGGTAAAAGAGATTCATATTTGCATGACACCCTGGGATCCATCTGTATATTGGCTTGGTGGTGAGACAGCATGCGTGGGTGAAACTACAGCAGAAAATAGAGCTGTATACTCAGACCTATATCATGGGCTTGATTGCAATATGTGTCAGTAACTTTGATTTCCTTACGCTGTGTTCTTGCCTCTGTATATACGATTCTTTTCTTTTATCTATTTTTAATGGTTACTATTGTATGTGTATCTATTTCTTGCCATTCATGATCTCCTATTATTCTGAGGTAAGGTAGGATAACAAGTAAAACAAAAATATACAGCAGCAGAATAGTCATTGACTGTTACAGTAGAAAAACCAGCATTAGATCAAATCAGGAAGAAGCAACTTTCAAAAAGTTGACAGATACTATGGGGACATCTGTGAATGAGAACTGAAAGAGTTATTAGTAACTAGAAGAGCAGCCTTGGTGCACTGGTTCAGGTTGGTCACAGCAAGAAGGTGGAATTAAGCTATTCTGGGACAAAAGGCACACAGCCAACGTATGTTTGAACTGACCATCCTGTGCAACTGAATGAAGGTTTTCTAAATTTGTGCAGACAAGAGACATGTTTGATCCTGTACTATGGGCAGAGCAGAATTGGTGGGCAAGGGTCAAGGAACAAAGGCAACCATACCAGGAGCTAAAGCTGAAGGATTTCATTTGTGGCTCTGGTCACCCTGGGAACCAGTTTTCCTTCCTACCCATAGCAGACTGACTAATACTTTCACTCCGGAGAGCTCTCTTCATGCACAATGTAAATGATAACAAAGTCATTGCAAATGTAACTGAAAGAGCACATCTTCTTAATGTGAAGTTGTCTATGTGACCTCACCTCCTTTCAATGTCCTTAATGGGGTCTGTTTTCTGGAAAGCTGCCATTTCTGGGTTCATTTAAAATACTCCTTTTCTGGGTGGCACCTGTGGCTCAGTGAGTAGGGCGCTGGCCCCATATACCAGAGGTGGTGGGGTCAAACCCAGCCCTGGCCAAAAAAACAAAAAAAAACTATAAAATACTCCTTTTCTTTTCCTTTTTTTTTTTTTTTTGCAGTTTTGGCCATGGCCAGGTTTGAACCTGCCACACCAGGTATATGGGGCCGGAGCCCTACTCCTTGAGCCACAGTGCTGCCCTGAAATACTCATTTTCTTTATCAAGATTCCACTCCATATAAGTTCATGACTTTAATGATTTGACTTGTTTCATGAATCTGGCTCTAATAGACACTTTTTGTAGTTAGGTCTGGGTGTTTTTCTTTCTTTATTAAATACTTTTGTCTATAAATAATGGACATGTTATTTTCACTACAGAGTATATGATTTATTCAATAAAACACATTTACATAAGATGTTTGATAGAAAAATAGAGCAGTGATAAGTTGTATGATGATAGTGTTTTAAATTTTGTTCCTCAGAAAGTCATTTCCAAAACAATTTTTGGTTTGTTTGTTCATTTTTTGCTAAGAGTTTATTTGGGAGGTAATCTGGAAGCATGGTGAGACAGAAGGAAAGTGAGACCGTGAGAGGGAATAAATAATAACAGATATGTTAATGAGACAATAACCATTGCAGGTAACTAGGTTTTAATACCAGTGAGAAACTATGTAGGAAACATCTCAGTATTATGCCCCAGAGGAATGGGTAACTGATTGGTTATTCACTCTCCTTCATTCTCATTGGTTAATGGTCACTACTGCAATTGGAAAACACTTGGCACTTGTAAAATTTCCTGCAATATAGTCTGGGAAGATTGTTAGAGAGATGTAGGTGCATGGTAGAAAGTCATTGCACGTTGGAACACTACACCAAAGTTGTAGTTACCCTCCGAGGTGAACAAAGGAGATTTAAGGTAAGCGTTGAATGCTTATCTACTCCTTGTATCATTAAGATCCTATGGCTGACATCAAATTGACTCTGCCCGTCAAAGGTTCTTCCAGGTAGCATAGTTATGATCTGTAACAAAGTATGAACTACAGTGGAAGGTCTGGTCAAACTAGACTTCAACCTCATACAGCTGATCTTACGAATGTAATGGATATTTATTACCTCTTTCTTCTACCACTTCTATTAGAGTTTCTTCATTTTTTCCCCCCAGCATCTGTGCTGGTTTAGATTGTCTGCCTAATTGGATGACATAGTTCTTTAACATAGAATACAATAGGAAGGTCTGAGTATATGTCACTATGCCTTTGCCAGGCCCTGGTTTCTGTAAATTCTTCTTTACTATTATCCCTAGGCATGTGGGACCCACATGAATCCCTTGAGTAATAGATACCCTCTTTTGTATTCCTGCTACATAATAAAACTTCTGCTTCTCTGAATAATCAATGTAAAAAGATAAAAATTCCAAGCCTGATAGTAGGAATTCTTGGCTAAAACTAATTTATCAATATGAAAAAATACCATAAAATTCTAGAAGAAACTGTGGAAACAGTTTTAAAAATAATATCCTGTACAAAGAATTTATGAGATCTGTCTGGAAAGGAACCAGCCATGTAATATGCAAAACAGAGATATTTACTGAAAAAAAAATACAACATACAAAAACCTTGTTTGTAGGCCAATGACACCTCAGTACCCTTCATAGTAGGCACCTTGAAATCTCTCAAAGTTACCCCAGCATCCCTCCCACTGTTCAAAACACTTTATAAAAATGCTGTGTTGAAATAGCCATCAGCTACCTCATCATATTTTCCTGACCTTCATCAATAGTCTGAAAACTCTTCTCTCTCAGAGGTAATTTTTGTTTGGGGAAAAGGCAGAAGTTGCAGGAAGCCATATCTGGGCTGATAAGAGGCTGAGTCACCTGGTGATTTGATGTTTCTCAAAAAATCTCTGCAAAAGATGTGATGCATGGATGGTGCATGGTTGTGAAGAAGCTGCTGCTCAGCAGTTGCTCATAGCTATGGCCATTTTTGTCACATCACTTCAGAAGAGAAAGAAGTAAAAATAATTAGAAGTTAAGAAGTGGAGGAGTGAAGTAAAAACTTTCCTAATAGGTACAATGAATGTTGTTCAGATGATGGACACACTTATAGCTGTGACTCAAGCATTATAAAGGCTATCCATGTTCCAAAAAAGTTTTCACTCCCATAATAATTGGAGAAGGAAAAAGAAATGCTTTGAATACGGGGCAGCTATTCACTATTATATGTTAAATAAAAATCTTATAATAGTCTCTGCTGGAAGCACCATATTCTTTCAAGAACAAAGGCCTCAAATACATACGTACCTCCAGTTGCACAATGAAATACACAAATTATTCCAATTACTCATAAGAAGTGATGGTGAGATGGGGTGTTCCTTTTATACTTTGGTTCTAAGAGATTTGCATACTTAGAGATTGGAGTTGTTCAATGGCTATTGACTTTATTCACACAACAAGTTGTGAGAGAGACCACATAAACCCTAGTGAGTGTTTTCTCCTTTCTCTACCTTTAACAGGCCATTCCAACTTTCTACTAACCTGGCAGCTTCTGGGTGATAGCATACTATGACCTGAGACTCTCTGGTAACATGCTTATGTTTGCATCCTTTGCCCTCAGATGAGTTTCTTGATTAAAGGCAATGCAGTAAAGGGCCTTGGATGGGACAAGAAAGCACTAGGTGACCTGCAGAACACGTGCAGAGGCACTAGGAATGACAAACTCATACTATTATCAATTTGAGTAAGGATGAATTACCTTTTCCTTCAGGGTAGGACCCAGTGTGATATAGTTATTTATATACAAAATAACTGCTCTTTAAGGGAAGGTAACCTATCAAAGTGCCATGTCAGAGATGATGTTCTCAGCTGCTGAGATGTCAGTTATTCAATCTTGTCATTAGTTAAATCAGCCTTGATAATAAGGAACTACTGCTGCAGGACTCATCATTTGTGCTAATTTCTGTCATCGTGACTATCACATCAGTGGCTGTTAAAAAACTGGAGTGAGCCATTATAACCACCTATTTCTCTATTATTCACCCTTGGGCATTGATACCTAGTATCTGAGTATCTGATGCCTAGTATACCATTTTCATCAAACAATGCATTTCTTCTACTTTTTCAATTCAGGACTTGGTATGTTTGATAGTACCTCATGATTCATTATTAATGACTAGGCACCTAGTCTACCAGAGCCCAAGAGCATTCTAGCAACTGCCTTTGAACAGTGAATAATTCTCAACTCACAGACATGACTTTTCTCCTGAATCCTAGAGAAAAATTTCCCTTTGTTGTTTTCCAGAGATTACACATAACTTTTAGATCCACAGCAAATATCAATTCAAAAGGAATGAAAAGCAAAATAGCTCTCCCACATCTCTAGTTTGCTCCCAGTTTCATTCAAAACAACAGCCTTCAAAGTCAAGCAATAACTGAGTTGTGGCCAATGAATACACAAATTGTGGATGTTTCCAGACCTTATTCGGGAGGTTACTTTCTAGAGCACTTTTAACACCAAATCTCCTAGCATGAGATTCCCATCAAATGGAGTCCATTGATAAGAACACTAATGAAGTAAATGGGGATCTAAGGACATTTTAAGTGCCTCTTTTAAGTCTTGGACAGAGTATTTATGGGAGATGATTCCAGGAAGCACATCAATGGGGAATAATAATCTATGTGGAAATAATAAGTAGATAGCCATGGAAGGAAATGCAGCAAGTGGACCATTAGTGCTGGGAACAAATTGAACTCAACCCCACTAGAGACCATCTGAGAAATTGTGTACACCGATCTTAGAATTGTCCTGAAGGTCCAGGAAGCTAAAGAATAAGCCACTAATCTCTACTTGGGACACTTCCACTGTGCCCTGGGTACAAGTTAATCTTGCTCTTGAAGTTAGAAAGAGCTCTAGGGAAGAGACATATTTTCCTGAGGTGGGAAGTCACCATCATATATGGTAACTGTCCCCAGTGTTACAGGTAAACCTCAGATGTGACCAAGGAAACAGAGCCAGGCACTGACTACGATAAGGAAAGACGGGGATGGGTGTGCTCCCACTTAATGGGCACAATGGTAGGGTGTAAGGTACAGCTCTTAGTGGGGAACACAATCATATAAGGGACTCTACTTAACAAATGCAAACATTGTAACGTAATTCTTTGTACCCTCACACTAACCTGAAATAACAACAAAAAAATTTAAAAAGATTTACATAAAAAAATAAATAAAATATTTGACATAAATCTGACGTACTTTATGTTTCTCCAAAGAGATTAAGTATGTGATATTACTGTAGATGACAACTACAGCATTTGTAATATGGTAATAAAGTATTCTGGATAGAATGGTAAAGCCGGATGGCATGTCCAGTGACCAGAGCTCCATGGATCTCAGGTGGAGAGAAAGTGTACTGGGGAGAGGATGGAACGGAGAGCCCTGTCACTCAGCCTCGGTGCTAGTCACACACCCCATTCTACCCTGAATTCATTCGTGCTGCAACTGGTCACAGGGTCCCTGGTGAGGCAAAGATGCTCATGCTGAGAACCACTAAAAGTAGTTTTCATGTATTCCCAGAGGAGCTGATTAGGCAGAAATCTTTTTTTGTAAGGATTTGATTCAAAGTGAAGTTTCAAAAGAATGGAACAATGAACATCACATATGCACACTATTAAATTAGAATTTATCAATCAACATTTTCGTGCACATACGGAAATAACGCTCATCAAAAACCAAGTAGGTGGGCAGAGATAGAAAAATATGGGCAAATCCACACCTAACTGGTATGTGCACACCAGATGGGTGAGGAGCACTCCTCTAGCTTTGACTCAAGTGAAACAAAAGCAATGTATGTAACCAAAACATTTCTACCCCTGTCATATTCTGAAATACAAAAAAATAATAATGCACCAACTGGAAAAAAAATATTTTCATTCTGGCTTAATGCTTTTGTGCAGGGAGGCTACCCATATTTCAGTGTATTCTGCTCAATTCTTAGTACACCCCTCATCCTACAAACTGAATAAAATCAGTTTTAATTGTGAAATGCACTGATCTATGATGATTATATAACATTTTATTTAAATATTTGAAAATTAAAAACATTTCAAGTTCTTATATGCTTACAAATATGCTGTTTATCCTGAAAGAAAGAGAAAAATCAAAATTGATACCTGAGTAACCTTTAGAACCTCATTTTCCAGTAGTACTTACCTGCAGACCCTAAGAACTGAGGTCTACCAAAGTCTGTTTTTCTCCATTAGTAACTGAAATGCAACCTCTACTATTTTAACTGTATTGAAAACCAATTTAAATTCTAATTGTTCAAATCTATTATTTATTGGAAGTTCTTAACAAGAAAGGTAGAAATGGAATTTATTCTTAATAGATAAAACTTATACTAGGGGATTAAATGTTCATAATTATCGTGTTACCCCTTTTCACCTACAGTCAGCAAAATTGAGGTGATTTTTCCCATTTTTCTCTGCCTTCTTCACCTTTTACCTTCTTCCTTCTCGTCCTCCTCCCTCATCTCATTTCTTTTTCCTTTTCTCTCTTCTTTTCCTCTCTCTCTCTTTCTCTCACCTTTTTGACAAGTTTACTTGTGTCTTCAGTTTTGAACCAATAATTTACTGAAGCTCTTGTAATTCTGAATAACAAAAGCATTCCAGCTGAAAATTATGCTTCCACTTGGACAGATAGAATGAAACATGAGCCTTTTGACAATTTAACTCTCATTTGAAGACTTCTGTATAGTTATAAAAATAGCTGCAAATTATCTATCATATAGGATGGCTTTAGTGTTGTTTAATATTTGTGTCTTCTACATATTAGGCGATTTAGTTACACAGAGTAAACTCATTATTATACACGTAGAAGCTTTAAAATGCTAATTACAAAAAAAGCAATTCTTTTTTCTCTCTGATGATTATAATATGCAGTGGTATTTTTATCTTTATGATTCTGAATTCATACTGTCTCTTTATCAGGGAATACATGAGTTGATATTAATCCTCTCATACTAGATAAGATATGCTTTGAAGTTGTCATCAACACAGCAGTTAATGACCAACTTAACATCCTGAGAAAGCTAATTAATGTTTTTTATTGCCAAGTACAGTTAATTAACTTCCAAACTATATTCTGGGAATGGCATATCACATCTTGCGTATTTTTCTTAAACATTCTTAGTGTATCTCTGATAAGAAAATTGAAACATTCGTTCCAATCAGAATAATTAATTATATTCATTAATATTGCAATTATTTTACGACTCTTTAGTTTATTACATATCCTTTGTGTATATTGTTTAAGAAACATTCTCTACCTAAATTTTCCATCTTAAATTTGCTTACAAATTTCAAGGTGTTCGTAATGTTCTGCACACCTCACTCTGTCAAATTTGTCACATTCTTTTGAGGCCTACCTGGTTCAAATGAAAATGACTGAATTATTCACTCCTCATTATCCAAATGAACTGAAATCTGTGAGATAGAAAAAAAAAATATGAAAATTGGCATCTGAAAAGGCTAGGTTCAAATCTTAGGTCTGCTATTAGCCTTGTCATTGTGATAATTTAATAATTTGAATGGAGTCATTTAGAGTGACTGGCAACATGCAATTTTTTAAAAATAATCATGTGAACTCCTTGAACTTATATAAAATTTCCATATCTGTTTATTACATAAAAGATAACAGCCTACTTTTCTGTCAATATATCTTTTCAAGATGATAGGATTTACACGCTCAAAGGAAGGAAAGAAGAAACCCAGCTAATAGAAGAAACCCTAATAATTTTAAAAGGATAAAAGCAAGAAAGATAATGACAGAAAAAAAGGAAAGAAGGAAAACAAGGATGTAACAATAAGGGAGTTGAAGAAAAAGACAAGAAGTGGGCTGTTAAGCTATGTTCTCTTTACTCTGACCCCCTCTTTATTTTGTGATGCTCAGACTGGCCTCTGGCAAAACACATTTCTGCTTTGCAGAGAGGGAGTGGGATGGAGTGACTGCAGGTTGGGGAAGGAGCAGTGACCGCTTTTCCTCGGGGCTTTCTTTTGCCCTGTGACTCTGGGAGTTTTCACCCTTATGATGTTTCTTCACCCCAGCTCCGCAGTTCCTCCATATAGCAACAACTAAAATCCAGTTTGCAGTTTTCTCAACATTTGCTGAACCAGCCTCATGGTACATTCCTACAAACACCAGTAGCCACTCCTCAAATAACTGTTTCATTTTCTCAGGACCCTCCTTCAAACTTTTAAATTTCAATAATCCCAACATTTTCCTTTTGTTCTCCTGGCCATTGGATAATGGCAGATTCCTACTATTGCTGCCTCTGAGATCCTCTATAGTTTTAGCATGAACTGATCTGTGATCAAATTAGTATCTTTGTGCATGGTCAACAGTTGTTTACGTTAATTTCTGTTGGCTAAGTAACTGGTGTGATTTTTGTCTCCTGAAATAACTGACCAATACAGAAATTTAAAAAGAAAAGAAAGAAGGTAATATTGATTTAGGGCCTAATATAGAAAGCACATTGCTAAGTACTTCAGATGGCTGTCTTGTTTTAAATCATGAATGTATTATCTAAAAAGTAATACATTCAACAATCACAGCAGCTGGATTATTTGTCCAAGTCACATATCTTCTAAGTGGAAAAGCACATATTCTTATTGTGAACTTTTTAAAAATAAAATGTCCAATTTCTTAAGTCAACCTTAATTTATTAGCATAGCATTATCTTGCAAGCAATATGTTTAATAAACACTTGTTAATAATTACACACTATAAATTGAGTGTTTGTTATTGTCAGGCATTTATTTTTAAAGCTTTGATGTGTATAGATCCATTTAATACTCACAATAACATTGTAAGGTTGGAGCTTTAATGAATCTTGATTTATGACAAATTCTTTATTTTTAATTTATAATTATAGTTACTTCTGGGTTAGTAGAAGACTTTGACATAGTAATGAACTAATGGTGTGGCTAGTAATAAAGGAGATTTGGATGAGAAATTATGAATAAGTTCTTAATATTAAAGCTGTGGAAAACTGGTAAATTTAAACTTTGATGACCATTTTTTTAAAAGAATTCAAGGTTATACATTGGAAACAGTTTTTAATAGGTATGGAGTCAAAAAACCTAAACAAGGTGATTATTTAAAATATATTTATTTCTTGAAAGCTTGTTTGGAGGTTCTAGCAGGGGAGCGCAGCTACTCGTATACCCTGTAACAGTATGATAAAAATATTTCTGAATGTATATGAATCGTGCCCTGTGATTGCACCAATGTACATAATTATGATTCAATAAAATTATTAAAAAAAAAAACCTTAAAAAATATATATATATTTATTTCTTCATTGATTTCATATCAATTCAATGAGGTCAACTCTGTCAAGCCCTAAGTGCAGTCCCGGAGATTTGCACTATGGTAGGTTGCATTACTATCCCTAGTTCTTGGTTCTTTCCTACAAACTTGCCCTTTTCCATGGAATTTTGCAATTACTCTTACTTATACCTCCCTGATTCATGACTTTGAACACTGTGATTTGGTTTGCCTCATGCAATGTTAGTAGGTGAGACATGTGGAGGCCATATAGCATTAGGCTTGTTCTCTTTATTCACTGCTAGAAGAACCAACTTACTGGTTGGTGCTTGAAGAAGAACCAACTTACTGAGCTCTGACCAGATCGGCCACCGTGGATGATTGACCCAGCCCAGCTGAGGGCAGAAGAGCTGCCCCAACGGATCACAGATGCTCAAAAGGGAAAAAAAAATGTTTATTTTTAAATGCCACTGGAATTGCATAATGTTTGCAAACTAGCAACAGCTGAGTGATGCAGATGCATGAAACATAGCTTGTGCTCTCCAGCGAATAAAGTTGAAGTGACTACTGGCTTGGCGCCTGTGGCTCACTGGGCTAAGGTGCCAGCCACGTACACCTGAGCTGGCGGGTTCGAATCCAGCCCGGGCCCGCCAAAAACAATGACAGCTGCAACCCAAAAATGGCCAGGCGTTGTGGCGAGCGCCTGTAGTCTCAGCTACTTGGGAGGCGGAGGCAAGAGACTCACTTGAGCCCAGAAATTGGAGGTTGCTGTGAACTGTGATGCCACGGCCCTCTACCCAGGGTGACAGCTTGAGGCTCTGTCTCAAAAAAAAAAAAAGTTGAAGTGACTACAATGATATAAACTATTTGATTATGACAGTAAGGCAAGCATTTAAAGGTACTGTCTGAAAGCATATGGGGAAAGGCAAACACAGATTGTCTCCAACATTGTGATTTAATGCCATTTCACATGTAAACATTTGTAAATGAAGAATGTGTGTTGTTCCTACCTCATACGATCCTGATTCAGTAGAAATAGAGAAATAATCTAAAAATTTAGAGAAATGATCTAAGAATGTAGTGTGTCCTAATAACCATAGAGACTTCTACAGTGCTTGCCAATTGCTTACCCAACATGCCTCCCTTTTCATATACAAACATATGGAATTGATGAAGGAAACCAAGCTAAACGATGACCTCACTCAGCTGCACTTATATCTCGGTGTGGCCATATAATGTAGTTTCTGAGTAATGGAATGTAAAGAAATGAACTTCATTCAATTTCAGGGAGGGCCCCTAGAGAACCTACTCAGTTGGGAATGTTCCCTTTTAGTCTCTTTCCCCACCTGTTGAAGAGCAGACTTGATACTCCAGTACTCATCCTGATTGATGGCAGGTGTGAGAACCAATAACGATGAGGTAGAAAAATAGGAGAATTTTGGACTCTTCCAAAGGGAGGAAGTCCTAGAATTTCTATCTTTGGATGTTTTATACATGTTTCAATCACACTAATTTTCAGATTTTTATTTTCTAAATAGTCATAAAGAGTATTTTCACAAAACTATAATACAGATTAAATTATTCCCGAAAATCAGTGTAAGGATGCACACCAATGTTTAATTCTGATTTTAATTCCCAAGAGCACGTAGAAACCTTTTTCTGGGTGATGGTACATTGTACTGTGAAATTTCCCAGATTCCCTGGTTGCATCTTTTAGAGCACTTCTGAATCTGCCTATACTAGTAACGTTTCATCTCCATGCCTCCTACTAATAATGTCAGTCAGTACTGAAAATATTCATTTATTCATATAAGGAATATTTATTATTGATAATATTTTACTAAATCACACACTCTAGTTCTTTATGCTTTGACAAAGCTAAAAATTTAAAAAATGAATATGAAATGCTGGAATTTTTCAGATGATCAACTCGCGGTTCAGACTATCATACAATCTCCAACTTTGACTTCTGGAAAAATGTTTCATAATTATTACTAATATTATCTATGTCTTTAATAAATAACCATTCATTAAAACTTAAAATATATCACAGAGTTGATATGTTTTGCTTTGACTAATGTTAGGACTGGATCTAATTCCTAACTCTGTAATTCATCAAGGCAATTCTGCATATTTATGTGAAAATAATACAGAGAAAATTAGCATTCATGTTTGGTTGAAAATGTATCCTTTTTAGAACCAGGTAGGGCAATTTCATGATTTACTAAGACTGAATCTATTTGTCCTATCAGCATTTCTACTCATTTGTTTCTCCTCACTCACTGATCATGAATATTAGAAGGTCTGAGCTAAGAAATAAATTGTTCTTCGAAATCCTTTACTTATTGTTGCTATGGAGATAAACACCTTTCATTGTTTCATTTCATATGGAAAACCTTCTCTTTGTATATCAGAACTCATTTATAAAATCATTTTTATTGTTTAAGCTTTGACACTTATTTTTATAATCCATTTTAGTTCATTTTTTATATTGTGTGAGAAATAGACCAAAGTTCATCCCATTGTTCTTATTACCAATGTTGAAATGAGTGGCTATCATCACTGAATTACTTCCACATTTTTAAAAATCAGTTGCCTGTACACACACACACACACACATATATATATATATATATATATATATATATATACATATTTCTGAATTTTCAATCTTGTTCTATTGGTCTATTTGTCCATTGTAACATACGCACATAATCTTGATCATTATAACTTTATAATATGTCTTGAAATCAGGTAGTATTAGTCTTCAAAATTTGTTATTATTTTTAAGCAGTTTGTTTTCCTTGTAGGTATTTTGCATTTACAAATACATTTTAGAATTAATTTGTTAGTTCTACTGAAAAAGAAAAACTTGCTGGAACATTGATTGGAAGTTTATTATGTTTATAGGGCAAGTTAGAATAAATTTATATGTTAAAAATATTAAGGCACCAAATAAATGAACATGGTTTATTTCTTTACTTACTCAGGTCTCTTTAAATCTCTTTCAGCAATACAATAAAGTTTTTGTCAGTTTTTAAGATACAGAAAGCAATTATTCCATGTTTTTTATCAGATGTACTTCTAAATACTTTATACTTTTATTAGGAATAATATTTTTAAAATTTTCTCCTTTTTTTAACATTCAGACTCCATAAAATCTGTCAAAAATTGGCAATGCTGACTATTTTTCAAGTCATCCTGGCAGTGTATTAGGAAAAGTTTTCAATTAACAATAATTGCTCTTCAGATAAATCTCATTAACTACAATGCTGCCACCATGAAAAGTTACTTTTAAATTTTCAAAATATTATTTTCAGAATACAGAATTCTAATATTGAACTTGGTTATTATCTCTAGTAACTTTTCTATAGAGTTGATTCAAATTTATACATAGATAATCATCTCTTCTATGGATAAAGACAGTTCTGCTTCTTTCTTTTACATTCATTTTTTTCTTGCCCGACTATTGGCCAAAATCTCACAACAGCACTATTGAAAAGAATTAGTAAGAGTGCATATCTTTGTCTTATTCCAAATCTTGGAAAGCAACCATCCCTTTACCACTAAGTTTCCTATTAGGTATAGATTTTTAAAGATGCCTTTATGAGGTTGAGAAATTTTCCTTTAGTTCCTTATTTGTTGAAAGTTTTCAGCAAGAATGTAATGTTGAATTTTATCAATTCAAAATAGGCAGGAGATTTGAACAGTTTATTGTCAGTTATATCACAATATGTTTGTTTAAATTTAAAAGGAAAAAACTACTGGTTTGGCTACACATGCAATAGATAGAATGTTTGTGTTCCCCTAAACTTCAAAGATTGAAACCTTAATCCTAATAAAATGATATTTTAAAATTGGGTGTCAGAGGGAGATGAAAGAATAAGAGTGGAACATTCATAAATGGAACAGCGCTTTATAAGAAGAGGCTAAAATGCTAGATACCTCATTTTCCACCATGCAGCAACATGAGAAGCTGGTTTTCTGTAAACCAAGAAGTAAGCTCTTGCCAGACCCTAAATTTGCCAGCACCTTGATCTTGGACTTCCCAGACTCCGGAACTTAGATAAATGAGTTGTTGGTAGAGCTATTAAGGCTATGACAATGCTGTAGCAGCACAAACTAATCAAGGCAGAAATAAAATGAGTAATTCACAAATCTTATTTAAAAATATTCATTTGCTTATTCTGCATCTTTGTACATTTTTTATTATGAGTTATGTAAAAGCTGGTCTTAAGTAAAGCAGACATTGCTGCTTTGTACAATTAATATGATAATCCTCTAATATCCTCTCTAAGCAGTAGTGTTGTTTCATGTAATTTAAAAAAGTGTAAACCATATAATATTGACAATCATACCTATTTTTAACCTTGCAAAAATAGTACACCACTGGTTATAATATTTATAAATAATTGTTTAAATCTTGATTCTGTAGTTTCATACCTAACTATACAACATAAAACACTATATATTAGTTTATTTTAATTCAGACTGATAAATTAATATCAATCACTTTTTGAATTGAGAGTGGCATGATAATATTTTTCAACCTGCAAATGTATTATTCTTCTAGAAATATTTGTTGTTCATGTTCAAGTTATGGTTATTTACTCACATACCAATAAAGTGCATTCCATTCTAGTCATGTTGACAAGAGATACTTGTTGAACTAAGCATTTTTCTCTTACTTTTTGTATAAAATATTCTATAGAAGACTAGACAAAGCCATGTCAAAATAGAAATTTAGTTGGTAAACCAGCATCAGTTATAATGTGTCTCACTAATATCTCTAAAATATACGTGCTACTAAATCTGCCTTCATTAATTTGGAAAGATAATTTAATTAATCATCATTAATTTCTCTTAAAACAATACAGAATTATTGGTGATTTTCTAGAAAAAATTATTGGAAATGATTCTTTGGGATGTCAAGTATTTAAAATACAGATATCTGATTAAATGCCCTTCCTCAATTTTTACCCCAAAGCAGCAATAATTTGAGGTAGTAAATATGTGGATTAGGAGAAATAAATTTGGAGGGTGTGATGATTATTTCGGTGGCAACTTAACTGGGACACAGGGTATTCAAATATTTGTTCTAACCTTATTCTAGATATGTCTATGAGGATTTTTGCATTGCTAGACCAAGTAAAATAAATCGTCCTTTCCATTTGTGGGTGTACCTCACCCAATCAGTTGAATGCCTGAATAACAGCCAGCTGACCCTCCTGGTAGAAAATGGTATTCCTCCTGCTTGACTACCTGCATATTGGAACACTGGGCTTTTGTTTTTTCTGCATTCAGATTAAGACTGAAATATTGGCTTTTCCTGTGTATCCACCATGCATTAGACAGGAACTATACTTGCAACCCTTCTGCATTTCCAGATTACTGAGTATAGATTTTGGGTCTGGTAAGCCTTCATATTTGTATAAGCCAATTTGTAACAATACAGTAGAACCTCTCTAAGATGGACATCCAAGGACTACGACACGCCAGTCAGCATATGGAGGTGGCCAACATAAGGAACTGAGCCTACAGCACTGAATCACACATGTGATGCAGACCCATTAAGTGAAAATTACGTCAGTTTAAGGATGTGGTCAATGTAGAGAGAAAGTCAATTACGAAGGTTCTACTGTAATTCAGAGAGATATCCCACTGATTCTATTTCTTTAGAAAACCCTAATAATACAGAAACTATCAGTTAATATGTTCTTTTAATGTTATTCTTGAAATCATTTCAATTTGTTCATCAATGTTTGCATAATGAATTTCAGGCAAGAACTGCACAAGACATTAAGCTAACTCAGCTCAATATGCTAAGATATAGACTTCAATGGCCATCCTCATATGAGTTAAAGGATGTCACTAAATCATATGACTGTGTTAAAATGAAATTGTTGATAAAACTATAGCTATCTCAAGGACCTCTTTGTGAATAGTTAATTTTGCAAACTCAAGGAATTACTCCCTCTAACCACAAATGTGAATGGTTGTAAATGAGTGCTGAAATAAGCCCTTCTAAGTCACTTTGGTCTCAGAAATCTTTAGATCTTACAGAGATTTATTAACTAGCAACAGAGGCTATACTCAAGCCTGTTAGAACAAAAGCTATGTCAAGGGAGCTTGGTAGCGAGGCTGTCTCAGATACACCTATTCTCTGTCAGCCCCCACTGCCCTCTGTCCTTTCCTCTGAATAATGCACAGTAATACGCAGTTCCTTTATTGTCCTAGTCTACGGATTAAGTGACTCCCAGAAAGAACTCATTTGATCTTTTGATAAAAATTAAGTGCTGCTGTGATTGGTATTATATAACTACTTACAGGAAGGGTGCATTCTCTCGCATTGTGAAGTTGTGCCATCCTTTGCTCTATTAATTGTAAAATTCTGATGAAATTCTGAGTGTATTACTACCAGAAAGTCTTTTCATTCTTAGATGCCTTTCTATACAGGTTGTAGACGTTATATAGGTTTCAATGACTCTAATTTCTATTCATGACATTTTTAAGAACTAAAAATGTAACTCAGTTGACTGAGGGTGGAAACAAGAGGGAACAATTTTAAGAGGCCCCCTTTTTTTTTACCTTTCTCCATCAAATTATGTGACAGTACCACTGTAATTTAAAAAGAAAGTAAGGGCTGGAAGGATAACTTTAGTTAGAAGAAAAATTGGGATAGGAAATAAATCCTCAGTATTTCTTAAAATACAGATTTTTAAAACTATTGCTCTTTTCCCTACATTCTTCATACAATCAATTCCATTGAGAATTTTATGTTGATATATTTTGAAAATTTAAATAGGAAAGATGTTAACAAGGATGTGTTTAGGTTGTACTTTTCTGAAAGCATTCATATTTTTGGTGCTCTAAAAACCCTTATTTTTAAAGGAATTTTATGATAAATCTTTGACAAAGAGAGTTATTATTGATATTTTCCTTGCTTGCTGTATTCCTGTTGACCTAGTGGTTTTAACTGGTATAATGAAATTTGTCAATGACTTTGGGAATGGTATTGCTGGGTTTGTTGCCATCAGATTTTCCTCATCCTGTCCTGGGTGCATTTAGAAAGAAGGAACCATGTCATCTTGTTTTGAAATTTAACACTAGATGTGACACTAGACAGTTTTGGACTCTTGGCAATGCTATTGTGTGGTGCAAATTCAAATTACCACAGCAATGAAAATTGTCATACAAAAGTAGTAGGTGTGCCGAGAGCAGCTGAGTAAGAAGAGCCTGTCAGCCTTTACTCAAATCATATACTGTTAACTTTATTAATAGAACTTTTGGAAATCTTTTCAATATTGACCTCTGACAGTGACTGTCACCATTTTGTTTTCCATATTTTTATTAGAGAGTGTACTTTGAACTTGAACAGTGACACAAACAGTTGTGAATCAAAAAAGCTAAGCAGAATAACCTAGTGTTTTAAATTAGTTTGACCTTTCAAAAATATTTTTAAATGCCCAGCACGGGGAGGATTTGACCTTTGTCATTATCTAAGGACTTTGTGTTATTTGAAGATTCAGTTCATTAATAAAATGAATGGTAGGTTATGCAGTGAGGGAAAAGAATAATTTTATGTGGTTTGCATAGGGTGGATTAGGGCTAACTGTAAATTTTTTGTATATCACACTTACACAGATGTTTTATAAATTGAATTGAAGCTGCATACTTAATTTCCAAACAATAAACCTGTACATCTTTCTGGTAAAGCAATATTAATGTACTAACTTCTTACACCAAGAATAAGGAACAAAAAAAAAAAAAAAGAAGAAGAAGAAAAGAAAAAAGAAATCATTTCCAGAAACGTAATCAATATTAGTCCATATTTACTCAACTATTTTTTAAAACAAGGTAGGTTCATGATTTATTAGTTGCAAGAACAATAGTATATCTCTCCTACTTTTCTCAAGCAGGAAACTATGCATAAAGTACTCAACTGACTTTCATAGTAGCCACATAAACATAAAACTTGAGTGCTGAAACTGACTCAGCTTAGGAATCCAATCACTGTTCTCAAGAGCATATTAGGCATAATAGAACTCTAGTTTTGATTTGTCTCAGACTCCAGTTCTCTTTAAAAAGAACCACACATGATGATTTTAATACTGCATGGGGACTGGGAGAAAAAATTGAGAATTTAACAAGCACATCAACCAAGTACTTTGTTTTTGAATCAGAGAGAATAGCCATGCTGCTAATGAAAATTACAGAAGTATTGACTGATTTATTTTTGTTGTAAACAAATTGTGGAGTTAACTGAAAGGTTAATAGGAAAGAAACTGCTTTAAGATGGTGCTTACTCACCATCATATCATAAGATTGCAGATGATTGTTCTTTGTAAGCAGACAGCAATCAGTCAATGGAAAATTATGTGCCTGTTGTGAATGATTCTCAATTGTATTTTTAAGTGTAAAGTCAAAGAAAATGAAAATTTTTCCTAGGATTAACAAGCCATGCTAAAGTGAACTTTACAAAGTGGAAAGTGGAAGCAAGGCAGATGAATTTTCTCCCTGAACATACTCCTTCACTGAAGATAAAAGATTTTATGATGATATTTACTATATTATTTCAGTTTCCCATAAAAGATATATAAAAATATATACATATACATATATATATAACTTAAGTGTGCTTGTTTTTCTAAAATTTCAAATGCCATGCATTCAACTATATCAAACATATGTGAATTGAAACAGAGCCTTAAAAATGAACATTTTAAATCCTAATTGTTTCCATTTAGACCTGTGCTATCTCATATTGAGAAAGGTAATTAGCCTACTGTTGTGTACTTTCTGTATCTTTGATTGTGATTCTCAGAGAGCTAATTTGATGCTGACAGTTCTAAAGGTAGTCCTGTTTTAGTATCATCCAATCTCTTGATTACCTAGACCCTAGATTGCATAAAGTACTCATGTCCTTCAAGAGAAATTGGTTGGTTCATTTCAGCTTTTTGTTTTTGCATACTGATGTTTCATTACCCCTATGATATTCTATTGTGTAAGTTTATCTTTAGCAAATTTAAAATATAATAGGCATTAAATTTGATAAGATATACATATTTAAATAAAATGAGCAAAATGCAATGATATTTACCTAAAATTATTTATAATTATTTTAAAAACTCAATTTTGAAAAAGGTGAATAGCAATTTAAATGATGCATAAGCATTAATTCAAGAAGTTCCAGGTAAGACAAAAGAAAATACTGTATGGCATAGGAATTATTGCATTTATCTGTGCAATAGTTAGAAATTAGTATTCCATTATTGAAAGTGCCAATATGGCCTCACCTAATGTAAACAATGCAAGGGTACATTTCAAAACAACCATAAGGATATTATAAATGTCTTACCACAACAGGTAAGTAAATGAGGTGATGGTTATGTTAACAAGTTTGATGTAAGTTTTCCACAGGGTATACCAAATCAGCACATTGTACCCTACAAATGTATTAATGTTCAGTGTTATAATTGAACAAAAATTAAAGAAATAAAATATTAGAAAAGTAATATTTTCATCTAGATAAAATGAATAAAATAATATACTATTTAGATCCACAGAGTAAACATATGAATTTCAAAGTTATTCATTTTCAATGACTTCTTTGATAAAATTGTTTAATTTTTGTAAATGAAAGGGAAAAAAATTTATTACTTTATTATGGCTTTGTGAGCAAAAATTAAACCAACTATAGTAACATGCTTACTCATTGAACTGAAGATTATAGAACATTTAATTGTTCACAAGAATTGTACAAAATTGTCATATTCAACTGAAATTATTTGAAGAGTAATATTCCCATAATTGAAATTATTTTAAGAGTTATCCCAGTATTTTGGATAAAGAAAAAGATACTCTATTAGAAAGTTATATCAACAATCACTGGGAATTTTTAAAAAATTGTTTTTCGAGAGAGTTTTTATTAAATTAAAATCACCAAACAGGTCACTGAATAATTTTCTTTGGTCTGCAGAAAGACTGCATGCTTCCCTGCACTCCTGATAGCCACATTATTATATGTTCATCTGCTGCTGAGATGTAACCAAAAATAACTTCAGGGAATAGTTATGGGTAATAATTAGTGATAAAATCTTTATTAAATCAATTCAAACCCTGCATATGGCAGAAGATAATTAACAGTTCCTACGATAAAATTATAGCTGATGCTGTATGCCCAGGTATCCAGTGGTGACACTGGAGTCCAGCATCAGGAATTAAGTATGACATATGCTTTTTATTTTTTTTAATTTTTTATTTTTCTTAAATCATAGATGCGCACATTAGTGCATTCAAGGTGTACAATGTGCTGGTTTCATATACAATCTTAACTATTTTCATCAAACTGATTAACATAGCCTTCCTGGCATTTTCTCAGTTATTATTTGAAGACATTTGTATTCTGCATTTAGTAAGGTTCGCCTGTACCCTTCTAAGATGCACCATAGGTGTGGCCCCACCCATTAACCTCCCTCCACCCCAACCTACCCCCTCCCCACCCTCCCTTTGCCTCTTTCCCCATATTCTTGTGTTATATTTGGGTTATACCCTTCATACGACATCCATAAATTAGCTTCATAGTAGGGCTGAGTACATTGGATACTTTTTCTTCCATTCTTGAGATATATTTGCTAGGAAGAATATGTTCCAGCTCCATCCATGTAAACATGAAAGAGGTAAAGTCTCCATCTTTCTTTAAGACTGCGTAATATTCTCCCCAGGCAATTGAAGCAGTATCAAAGATACACTACTGGGACCTGATCAAATTAAAAAGCTTCTGTACAGCCAAGAATAT
>CAUYON010188710.1:0-11030 GCA_963573935.1 Arctocebus calabarensis | reverse complement strand
GTCCCAGCTACTCAGGAGGCTGAGGCAAGAGAATCGCTTAAGCCCAAGAGCTGGAGGTTGCTGTGAGCAGTGTGACGCCACGGCACTCTACCCAGGGCGATAAAGTGAGACTCTGTCTCTACAAAAAAAAAAAAAAAAAGATTGAAAAGACAATTAAATGTAATTATATTTACATCTACAGATTTGTATGAAGTGCTCACAAGAATGTTTAAAAACTGTGGAACACCCATAATTAATCTTAGAGCTCAATGTTAGACCCATTATTATAAAATAATAACCATAAAAACCAAAAAGATTCTTCTGCAATATTCTCAAGATAACAGAATTTGAAATATTGTGTTATACGTCCTGGCATTGGCTCCAAAAAAAAGCCATAAACTCACTACTAACTCATACATAAAGAGCTCAGAAAAAGACCATTTACTTGATCACTAGCAACCCCAATGATTAATAAATAAATCCATACCAAATAAAATATAGGCTTTGCATAAAACTTATAATTTACCTAATATTTAATAAACTTCTGACATTGAATAGATTCCAAGAAAACAGAATTATTATGGCCTGGTTTTTATATGACAGAGTCAGTAAAGATGACATGAAAATCCCACTATTTTATTTTGGTCACATATTGCCCGATAACATGCAGTTACAATGATTTCAGTACAAAAGAAAGTGAACTCAAAGCTTATCATACCATGTGTTAGAATTTGATTAATGAGCTGGGAATAAAGAATAGTGATCTATAGCAAAAGGAATGATAATAGAAAAACCATATAAAGTATAGTTAAACCTTCCATTATTTACTTTTTATCAGTCTCTAAAATACGCAGAGTCTTTTAAGTTAATACAACACTTCCTACTTCCAGGTTTTAGGCACAAGGAAAAGATGTCAAAATGACTCTTACCATATTTTTTATATAAATTCTATGGAAAGATTGAGTGGCTATGGGGGAAATAAGTTGAAAGAAAAAAGAAAACATTTTAGGATGGCATTTGAAGATATTTGCAGAATTCAGGGATGCTTCATAAATCTATATGGAACCACTGACTTAAAGACACTGGAGATTCTACTATGAATACCTCTATAAATGTCAACATCACTGTGAAGGAAAGTAACTGTAACTTAGTGAATTCAAATTATGATGAAAGAATTAGAGGATAAATGCTAGATGAAGTTTTCCAAATGATCTAAATGGTCTTATATTTTGTATCAATAGTGGCATACCTACTTTTTTCTACACAGTACAGGAAGTGGAGTATGATAATAATAAAAGAATAGAGATCTCATTCCGAGATTAGGATATGGGCATGACAACAATAAAAATAAGAAAACATGGAAATCTAATGCTATGATTAAGATGATTCTGTAATTATTTTAATGTTTGATTAGTTTCAATCAAAATGTGGAAAATAAGGGGCAATAATCTGCTATTAGGAAAACCTTCTTAGGAAATTCTCTGAAGAGATAGCATAAGTGAGTAATTTTAAAAAGGAAGACAGGAATAAAAGAGCCAGAATCAGAATGACCCATTTGTTAAAATGAAATGCTAATGATATCTTTAAAATGATAAATCCTTCATATAACCCGACAAAAGGAGGCAATCAATAATTCTAATCTTAGCTTTCATAGAAATGGCAAGAAAATATCCCCCATCACTTTCCAAGTAGTTCCTAAATAATACTTTTCAGAATCCCAGGGTGAACTCATATAGTAGGATTATAAAAATTTTGATAATAACTATGGTTCCTGATAAACTTAGGTAATTCATTACCCCCCACACCAGCACAGCCTGATAAATTAAAAAGAATTACATACACTATAAATGTCAAACCTGTAGTAAGTTATAAGGGATCTTAGACATATCTAACTTTTTGAGATCTGAAGTATAGTTGACAACCACTCCGTCTCATAAAACATGCTTTAGTACTACTACTTTTTGAAGGTAAATACCATGTTGGTGAGCTATAGGTAAAACAAAGGATGATAAATCTTAATATATCTTGTACGAGGTCATGAAGAATATTTGTTCTTATTATGATCACATTGATCATATTTAGAATGGAACAATGCAACATGTTCTATCAAAATCTTTATTAAAAATCAACATCAGAAACCAACAAAATCCAGGCATATCAGAAAATATCCTAAGATAAATCATACCAACATGTTCATTTTACATCATCTTTCTCACTCACTCACACTTAAAGTTTTACAACTTTGCTGTTAGTCCTGATGTACTAGTTTTACAACTTTGCTACCATCTTCAGAATTACTATAGTAGCAAAACAGAAGTATTTGTCCTCCTTCTGCACACTATAAAGAATTCAGAGGTTTTATTATACATCGGCAATAGGGAGCATATTAGAAATAAACATAGAAATAACCAAAACCTAACTTGAAATTTACAAGTGTAAAATATTTTAGGAATATAGAGTTTATTTAAAGATGCCAGAGTTACATGAGATTATTCCAATTCATGTGTATATAAACCTTGATATATGACAGCTGGAGTAAAGCAAGAAGGATGATGCAAAAACATCATGATAGCAAAGTTTCTGAGTGAATGAAACACAGTGAGAAATCTGGGGATTTCTTATAAGGGTGGATTTTGACTGGTTTGTAAAAGAAAGGGTCAGGAGTTATGAGCTAAGTTATTGAGTTTTAGGATGAAATTCAAAGAGTCAGAAAGTCTACTTGGTACTTATAATCAAAGATGATGTTTCATTAAAGATTAAATCCTTTTATCTATGTCCAGAGATCACATCAATTCTGTTAAATGAAACGAATGGATTAATAAAATTTTAATCCTGCAAACGAAACAATTTAATTTCAACAGCACCTTAATCAAGCTTGCATTTTATTGTGATACATACTTTGTTGCTCAGTTTTTCTATTTTGAGATGTGTTTATAAAAATCATTTGATGGAAATACAGGAAGCTATAAGGTCTAAAATTCATAGTTGTCATTTTTTAAAGGAA
The DNA here is from genome assembly GCA_963573935.1 of Arctocebus calabarensis. NCBI lineage: Eukaryota > Metazoa > Chordata > Mammalia > Primates > Lorisidae > Arctocebus > Arctocebus calabarensis. Next base: position 8,047 of record CAUYON010188710.1, on the reverse strand, counting down.
TCTTTCAGAAATGATAATTAACCCTACTTAAGATCAAAAGCCCTTCTTAGCTACAAATATTTAAAATGATTCCTAATATTTTGGCTGTAACATGGTGAAAGATTTAACAATACAAAGATATAGTAGGTATCAGAGAGATCAAGGTCAAGGGAATAAGCCCAGTTTTTAAGGAAGAGATATGGATGCTAAAACCTAAATAAAAATCAAGAAATGGCAACTAGTGACATCTAGAATGACAATCATACTGAGGACTGTGTCATTTTCTAAAGAAACTTACTAAGTTCTAAGTGAACAAAATTAGATGTTTAATATCAATAGTAAACTGGATTCTTCTATGCTCTAAGTCAGTGGACATGATCAGTTTACTATCTGTTGTTGAAATGACTGCAGAAATGGCAATTATGCCTCTGACAGATGGGTTTAGGACCCAATTATTACAGGGTTACCTCAAGGAATTTAAAGAAGGCAGCCTCTTGGAGGTTGCTATAAAAATGTCTTAGAAAAAATACCAAACAGCATGAGCTATTTCAGGAGCATCATTCCCCTTTTATTCCTCATCACAAAGTTTAGCAAAGAATTAATGATGAACATGCGTACGCCCAGCCTGTTAGCCTCTTTATCCTTCTTGCTGTTGGGGTTCTGCATTTTATTGGAGTAAAGATCAGGATGTCTAGGGATGAATAATATAATAATCAAGCTTATCACCTGGGCAAGTAGAAACAATTTGAGGGACCGTTTCTTGCTGTACTTTATGTGTAGCATATTATATGAAACGCATTATGTTTTGTATGGAAAAGCTATACCTCCACAGTGGGTAGTTTTATTGAAAGAAATGGACGGGGTCGGCTATGGTAGTTCATGCCTATAATCCCAGCACTTTGGGAGGCTAAGGCAGGAGGATCACTTGAGGTCAGGAATTCCAGACCAGCCTGAGCAACATAGCCATACACATCTTATAAAAAAATCAGAAAAATTTCCCAAGCATGGTAGTGCATAGTCTCCCAGCTACTTGGGAGACTAAGGCAAGAGGATCACTTAGACCAGGAGTTTGAAGCTGCAGTGAGCTATAATGACGCCAGCACACTCTAGCCTGGGCAACAAAGTGAGAGCCTTTCTCAAAAAAATGAAGAAAGGAGGGAAGGAGAAGGGAGAAAGGAAGGGAGAAAAGAAAGAAAGAAGGAAGGAATAGATAATGTACTCTATTTGCTTTTATTAAGATTTCAAGATCAAATTGTCTTTGGCCTTCAGGTAGCCTAATGATTAACACAAAATGTCCTCAGAGCACAGGAAGGAATCTTAGAGATGATTTGGTCCAATCATCTATCCAGGGTAGAAATTTCTTCAGTTTTTTAAAATAAGAGATCAATTTATTTTACTAACACTTTTTTTCCCAATGAGGTGAGGATATTCCTTCCTTCCTTCACTTCACCTTCTATGACTATATGATTAAAGGAGGTTGAGACAAGATTTCAAATATTCCTTCCTAATCATTGATCCTCAAATATTTGTTGCTAGCTGGAACTGAGACATGTGGCCTCATGATTAACTTTTTTCAGTGAAAAAGCTGAAGGAATAAGCATTCCTAAACCATTAAAAAAAAAAAAATCAACATTCATACAGACTTTTTTGTGTTAAGACAACTTTTATAAAAGCCTCAATCATATAATATTTAATAAATACAAACAGTCATGAAGAAAAGAGATTTCTTCATTTGTTTTTCTGAATGACTCTTTCCCAATGGGTAATCTTGGATTTATGTTAATGATTCTGTGGTCACTGGAATATAACATTGCTATGTAAATTCACATCTGTGGTTTATTTCTTTTAATTGTTACTCATTTAGGTCTCAGATACAACACACTTCTCAGATTTTATTCTTGTTTATGTTCTTCTACAGTTGCTGCTAAGGGAACCTATCTATGTCTAAATAATGCATGCAACAAGGGATACAGATGTGACATAGGCATAAGACAGTTGTAGCAAATAATCAAGGCAGCCTATATTTATTATACTTTAACATCCATGAAATTAACAACATATTAGAAAAAAATCAATTTGAAGGTTTAATTTAGGAGATAAGAAAGGTTAAAGAGAGTGAGGCAAGGTGCTCTGAGCTTCAGCATAAGTTATATGTCTGAAGAAGGAAGGGTTACTACATGTGATATGAAGTAGAATCAGCAATTATGAGTGAAAAGACTTAGAAAAGTTGCTCAGTATAATTTGCTGAAGATGAATATACTTGTCTGCACTGTTAAAGGACTTAATCATTTTTATTACTACTTCTATTTTGTCCATAGTAGTTAGGTACCGACTTGAGATGAAATGAGTTCTGTCTTCCAGATGTCTTTTTACTAGGGGTATGAAGAACAGACTATTCTATTCTTTCTGTGACATGCAGTCTATGTAACCATAACCTTCAAAATCACCATATCATAAATTCATATCTACTGTATTATTCATTTTCACCCTTACGTGTTTTTGACCATTTGCTGAATTTCAGATCTCTCTCCCTTTGAACACCTATTTGGTTTCATTATTTTCTCCTAATGCAGTAGTAGTTTCTATTTCGGAGGGATAGAATCTCATTTTGTTATTTTCACTCCATATTTCTACGCTCTCTGAGCATCTTTATATTGCTTTGTTGCCCTCACTGCTATTTGCATCACCTTCTAATTTAATAGCATCTGTGAATTTCATTAATATGCTTTTCACTCCCTTTTCTACATCATTAATGCAGCAGCTGTATAAGGCAGGATATAACACTGATCCTGGTAGTACCAAGACACATTCCCCAACTTGATACATTACCGTTTATGGTTTATCGATATTTTTTATGGTTCTCCAGCCAGTTTTGAATCCATGTGATTCTGCTTATAGCCAGGACAATTTGAATTAATTGTGCACAGATGTCATGAGACACTACATCAACTGCTTCACTAAATTTAAGAAATACTACACGTACTATATTATTTCATTTACTGATATATTTTAAAAACATTTTCAGACTAGTTTAATGTTTATAATTCTAGTGATCTCTATGTATTTATATCTTTTAATATTTGTACCATTATTTTCATAGGATGAATACAGATGACACCATAATCTTTATTTCTGAATGTTCTTTTTAAACTTTTAATTGTGGGATAAGTGCTGATTTACAGAAAAGATACAATGAAGAGTGCCCTTATAGTCTTCCCCTAACTTCTTCTACTATTAATATAAAACCAAGGTAAAGTCATAAAAAATAACATTGATACAATATTGTATGTATTAACTATAGACTTCTATTCAAATACCACCTGTTTTCCCACTACTGCCCTTTTTCTTTTCTAGGATCCAATCTAGGATATCACATTGAATTTAGTGGTCATGTTGCCTTAGTGTCTAATGTCCCTTGTTTTTCATTAGTATTATAGACTGAGTATTTGTGTGTGCCTCCTTCACCTCCAAATTCCTACATTGAAAACTAATCCTCCATGGTACTTAGAGACTGGCCTTCGGAAGGGAATTAGGTCATGAGAGAGGAGCCCTCTCACAAAGAATTAGTGCCCTTATTAAAGTGACCTAGGGAGTTTTTCTTCCTCCCTTTAGCCCAGTGGGCTTCTAGCAAGAAGACAGAGTTCTACAAACCAAGAAGTAGACCCTCATTAGATACCAAAGTTGACGTCTTGATCCTGGAATCCCCACCCTCCAGAACTGTGTGAGATAAATGTTTGTTGTTATTAGGACACCCAGTCTATGGTGACAGCCCAAATGAAGAAAGATAATTACCATGACATTTTTGAAAAGTACTGGGTCAAGTGTTTTGTAGGATGTTCCTCAGTTTGGATTTGTCTGATACTTTCTCATAATAAAGAGTAGAGCTGTATAAAACTACCAGAGCGGCAAAATACACTTCACATTGCCTCATCCTGGGGGTATATAGTATTAACATGACTTAGCACTAATGACGTTAACTTTGATCAGTTGATTAAGGTGGTGTCTACTAGGTTTCTCCATGGTAAGTTGGGATTTTCCCCTTTCACTCTCTAGTCCCTGCATCCTTACAGTGGGGGTTTATTATAATGCCACTGAGGTGGTAAAAACTGGCTTTTGGGGAACAAAAATTACTCACTCTTTAAATGCATAAAACATGGATATACATATAATACATAAAAACATATACAGTATATTTGTGGTATTAATATTTCACTGGGTAAGGAAGGATATTAGGAAAAATGTCTTAAAAGGCCCTTGCATGTCTGTGTGCATGTAGAGGTAGAAAATAATAAAAATAAAATACTACCGTATTCATTGCAAGTAAGTCACTAAGCACAGACCATACTCAAGGGGAAGGGAAGTATGTTTTCCCTCCTAGAGGAGGGAGTAACTGCATATATTATTTGGAATTCTTCTGGAAGAATAAATTTTTCTAAATATATATCATCATTTTGGTCCCTTCTCTGTCAATAATTTGGGTCTATGTTTCTGTTTGTTTGGATCATCCAAGAAGCAGATGCCAAGATGAGATTAGATATGCAAAAGATATATTAGGAGATTTATCTAAGAAAGGTAAAAAGGAGGGATCAAGGGAAGACAAGAGAGCCTTCAGACTGTTACCTGTGATGGAGAAAGGGAAGGGAGGATTGGGTACGAAGAGACTACAACACGTTTTTAAGAAAGTTTCAGCCCAGCGGACAAGGGAGTCCCTGAGTCAGAGTACCATTAAAGGGGCCTGCATTTCCCAGAAAATAACTTGCATTGGACCCATTACCATGTGCAGACACTGACTACAGGAACACTTAGAAACCAGAGTCTTGGCAGAAACTCAGGGTTGGGCTCTAAGGGCCAGCAACTGTGGCTATCTCCTCCCTGCAGCAGGAGATCTTAGTAGCATATCTTCATACCCACTATCGTCCCTAATTTTACAGTACTTTTAAGACACCAGAAATTACTTTTGTAAGATTACCTAATTCTTTACCCATTCTAGGTAGTGTCTTTTTACTTTTCTAAACACAGCTTCCAAGACATTATTTAGAAACCATCCCTTTATTTTTCCACTTAAAAATATTGCTTTAGTGACAGTATTTAGTGGACTACCTTAAATTAGATAACATCAAATTTGAAACTTTTCCAGCCACTATTTAAAAAAATATTTTTCTTCTCCTTTCTCTTACCTCTCCAATACTATGATACATATATTGGTAAGCTTGATGGTGTCCCACAAGTAGCTAAGGTTCTGTTAATTTTTTTTCATTCCTTTTTCTTTCTTCTCTTTAATTGGATAACATCAACTGACTTATCTTCAGGTTTGTGCTTTTTCTCTTCTGCCTGCTCATATTTGCCACTGAATCTCTCCAGTGAATTTTCATATCATTTAATGTACTTTTCATATTTAGAATTTCTCTTTAGTTTTTATAATTTCTACCTCATTATCAATAGCGCTATGTTTATACACTTTTTTAAAAAAAAATTTCCTTCATTCTTTATCCATGGTTGCTTCAACTCATTGAGGTTTTTTATTTTTTTTATTTTCTGAGACAGGTTCTCACTAAGTCTCCCTGGAGTTGAGTGGCTGTGGCATCATCATAGCTCACTGCAACCTCAAACTCCTGAGCTTAAATGATTCTTTTGCTTCAGCCTCCCTAGTAGCTGAGACTACAGGTGCCCTCCACAATGCCAGATAATCATAAAAAAAATAAAAATAAAAATAGAAAAACTATTTTTTGAGACAGAGCCTCAAGATGTCACCCTGGTTTGAGTGCTGTGGCATTACAGCAACCTCCAATTCCTGGGCTCAAGCGAGTCTCCTGCCTCTGTCTCCCAAGTAGGTAGGACTACAGGCGCCCACCACAACGCCTGGCCATTTGTTGGTTGCAGCCATCATTGTTGTTTGGCGGGCCCCCAGGGGCTGGATTCAAACCCACTAGCTCAGGTGTACGTGGCTGGCGCCTTAGCCCGTTGAGCCACAGGCGCCAAGCCAGTTTTTCTATTTTTAGTAGATATGAGGTCTCGATCTTGCTCAGGCTGGTCTTTCCTGAGCTCAAGCAATCCACCCGCCTCCCTCCTCATAGGATTACAGGTATGAGCCACTGTGCCCAGCCTTCATTTTTTAAAGACAGTTCAACATCTGATCTTCCCTATAGATGGTTTCTACAGAACAATTTTTTTTAATTTCCTTTGAATGGGCCATATGTTTCTTTTTCTATATATACTTTATGACTCTGACACCTAGATATTTTGAGTATTATAAGGAGGAACTCTGAAAATCAGATTCTATCACTCTTCAGAAACTATAGATTTTTGCTTATTGAAGGCCACAGCCATCCATGTTGTCAATTTTTCTTCTGTTACTGGTAGAATCAAGCATTAATCTGATTTACTTAATGGTCCTTCAGGAACTGCCAGGCTGACCAAAATGCATAACCCCTAAAATTTGTAGGAACGGATCCTTTCTGCCCACCCTGTTACTAGAGATGAGTTACTAGCCAGCCACTCCAGAGTGTCACCAATATCCTCATGCCCATGGAAAAGGTTAAAAAAGGAAGTGAGGGAATTGATATCTGATTCTTGTATGTCATTCTCTTACTGTACTTCAGCTGTCTCCCTGCATCAGACACTCTTCAGGTTGCTGTATGTGTTCCATCAGTTTATAGAGTTTTTGAATCATTGATTATGATAGCTTTTTTTGTTGTTGTTCATTTAATGTTAGAAGGACCAAGCTTTGAAACTTCCTATTCCATATTTTCCATGTTATCAGTCCTTTCCTTATACATTTTTCCATACTGATTGAAGTGATAGTAAAAAGCCACACAAGGTGTAGAACTAAATACTTTTTTTTGTTTTTCAGATGAAGTCTCACTTTCTTGCCCCCAGTAGAGTGCTGTGGCATCATATCTCACAGCAACCTCAAACTCTTGGGCTCAAGCAATCCTCTTGCCTCAGCCCCCAAGAAGCTGGGACTACAGGCCAGACATAACGTCCAGCTATTTTTTAGAGATGGGATCTTGATCTTATTCAGGTGGTCTCGAACTTGTAAGCTCAAGTGATCCACCTGCCTTGGCTAACCCAGAGTGCTGAGTCACCTAGCCACTTGGCCCTATAAATACATTTTTATTTTTGTGCGAAAACACTTTCAGAAGAAAGGCAGACAACAGCCACTGAACCAATTTTTTAAAATTTGTTTTGAGCCACTTTTAAAAGCAAAAAGTGCTGCTATCTAAAAATCTAAGAACTATGCTTTGTCTGCATTTGAAATATAAGAGTCTTTGCCATTGTTAATCTCTGTCATATGATTTTATTTCTCCAATCCTTCTCTTATCTATAGGCCGAGAACATGGAAATAGATCCACTGTTCCACTAGATAGCAGACTTACATCTTTAAAAATGATTTTTATTTGATATAATTTAAATGCAAATCTTATTAAAAGTAAGGCTTGTCTATCTCAAAAGACTACAACATTAATCCATTTACATGTATATAACAGTATCAAAATGACAAAACTATAAATAAGGAAAACAGACTAGTGATTTTTGGGGGTAGAGGTGTTAGCACCTGGATTGTAGAAGGATCATTTTGGCTATCAAAAATGTAGCATGAGGCATCTTGTGGTGATTGAACAGGGGGGTTACATGAATCTACAACTGGATTAAACTAAATGCAAACACACACACAAATGCATGTTAAACTTGGGAATTCTGAATAAAGTCAGTAGATGTCAATTTCTTACATGTGATATGGTACTATAATTATACAACAGATAGGCACCATTGGGGAAAACTGGTTGAAGTACACCCAGAGACTCCTCTGTACTATTACTTGTAACTACATGTGAACTTAAATAAAAAGTTAAAAATATAAGACTTGTGAGTTAAATGCACAATGGGAAAAGGAACTGGCCTGGGAGTGAGAAGCCTTTGCTTCTTCTTTTTTTTTTTTTTTGAGACAGAGCCTCAAGCTGTCACCCTGGATAGAGTGCTGTGGCATCACAGCTCACAGCAACCTCCAATTCCTAGGCTCAAGCGAGTCTCTTGCCTCTGCCTCCCAAGTAGCTGGGACTACAGGCGC
>CAUYON010188709.1:0-14759 GCA_963573935.1 Arctocebus calabarensis | reverse complement strand
AATCATAATTATGTACATTGGTGCAATCACAGGGCACGATTCATATACATTCAGAAATATTTTGATCATACTGTTACAGATATCCTTCATGGCATTTCCTTGATCACTATATAAAGACATTAATACTCTACCTTTAATTTTTTTTAAAAGCAGCACAAAAATATTAATTAAAAGACAACAGGAAAGGAGATTTAGGCCTGGAACTTTCTTAGGAAACTTTAAGCCTTTGAGGTAGGTTACTATGAACCTGGAATGACTTAGCCTAGTCTCTCAATTCAATAGTGTTGAAAAAGGAGGAGACAGCAATCCTGAATAGTTGTTTTGATGCTTTGCATCCAGACACCCCAGACCATAAGAAGTTTTGGATTCTCCTGTCCCTAACAAGTATCCCTAGTCTCTCATATTCAATGTGAATGAAAATACCAGGTCATGAGAGAGATAGTATTCATTTATGTATGTATTCATTTGTTATTGAATACCTACTGTATGTTGATTGTGGAGACACATCAGTACACAAAAGAACTAAAAGGTTCTTTTATTCTTATGGAATTTATGGTCTAGGAGAATACAGACAGTCAAACAGATGACATATTTCTACTACCATGACATCTACCATGGGGCTCTGAGTACTATATATGAATGCCAAAAATACAAAGATTACTATGATGTCTGTAGGATAATCAGACATCATAGTATTCTATGGTTGATGCATTTATCACAGAAAAGAGCAGCATGTGATAGGGTGGAAGACTTTTGAATATGAGAAACCAAATGAAGACTAGCATGAATAGAATACAAAGAGTATGTTGTTGGATGCCATTAGAGAGTGAGTCAGGGACCAGCCAGGTCACATAGGGTGTCAAGACTCTCCAAAGAGTTTAAATTTTATTCCAAGTATTAAAAAGGAATGCTTTGGTGGGTTTAAAGCAGGTAGATAACATGATTCAATTAATTTTTTTCAAAAGATCCTTCAGGCTACCTTGTGGAGAACAGATTAGAAAGAGCAGTGATGGATAGGGAACCAAATGGAGGTAAGAAGTCCTGTTCAATATCAAGTGATAACAGCAAGATGGTGGAATAGGTGGCACCCTGCTCATACACCCTCACAACAAGAATTCTTCACCCATCCATAGAAAAACATCACTATACCAGATACTCAGGATTCAGTTAGGAGTTTGTAAAACATTGTGGCACCTAAGATTTAGAAAGGATCTTTTAAGAGTTCAGAATAGCATCGAGGTAAAAGACCCACTGATCATGTTCCCAAGTTCAGACCTAGTAATAACATGATCCCAAGAGAATTGCCCATAGCTCCATTTGCCCTGCAACCAAAACTATCTCTGAAGGGGGTCCAGGCGTAATCATGAACCCTAGTACCTCTGAAGAAAGACTCATTTGCCCACCAACATAATTCTCAACAGTGAATCTGAAAGTGATCCTGCAAGTCAGCTGCAGGACCCCCCAGATGTGGTCCCAACTATGTCAGTAAACTAAAGAAACTAGAAAGATATTCACCCACATCTTGCAGACTGGAAATTACCCATCCATCTGAGTCTTGACCTTCAAGCTTCCACCAGACATTAGACCTTGAGGGGGCAAAAACTCAGCTCTGGCCCATCTCAGTGTAATTCTGAAACTCCTCTGCATGTTCAGGAGACTTCTTGGAAGTATACATGTCTGGGATACTGAGGCAAATTCACCAGCATCTACCCCATAGCAAATCCTTAAGAGGCCCAGACTTGGCTTTGGCTCCTCTTGCTACATTAAGAGAACCCCCCATACAGGAAACTTCTGGGAAATATACACATCTGGGACATGGGATGGGTGCTTGCCATCCTCTATTCAGCATCCTCTCTCACTGTAGTCAGGCAATTGTCCCACCTGTTCAGGGAAATGCCAGAAAATACACACTTGTCTGGGACAATGGGACAGGCTTCCAAACTTGGATCCCTAGCCAGCTTTTTCACACAGCCACAGTACCTTCCTTAGCTATTCCCCAGGTCCATATAGGCCAGGTCACCATCCCAACTTTGGAGCCCTTGTGAGATTCACAGTGAACCTGGACTTAAGACATACTCCAGTGTTGAAATGGCTATAGCAGTCATGAACTCTGACAGTAGTCACTCTGCTGAAATTTCTGGACAGGCCAACTGAAAGACAGGTACAAACAAAGTCAGATTGCAAACATTAGAATAAATACCTAACTTGTCAGTGCACAGATATCCATAACCATCAACATATGTCCATAAGCATCAAGAACAATTTGGGAATTATGACCTCAACAGATGAACAAAACAGGATAGCTGTGAATGACTCTAAAGAAATAGGGATATGTAGAAAAGGCATTCAAAATAGCTATGTTAAGTAAGCTCAGTGAACTTTAATTTGACATAAAGTAATAATTTAGAAATTTTATCAAAGAATTTTAAAAGAAAGACTGAAGTAATTTCTCATAACTAAAAATTCTGGAAATGAAAAATATAACTATATTCTTGGCTGTACAGAAGCTTTTTAATTTGATCTGGTCCCAGTAGTGTTTTTTTGATACTGCTTCAATTGCCTGGGGAGTGCTCCTCATAAAATATTCACCCAAGCTGATTCCTTCAAGAGTTTTCCCTGCACTTTCTTCAATTATTCTAATATAACTTTTTAAATTGTTTCACAGAGTTGCATGAATTCATCATAATTTACTTAACCAAAATATTAATGAGAAAACATTTAGAATACTAAAACAAAATTTTATAAATATTTCATCAATGGATATCCATGTATGTATATGGATATATGTACTGTATTTTTTAAAGATATTTCTTTTAAATGTGTTTCATAGAGTATGTTCATTTCAAATTTTGGGACATTTTTCATGGCTGCCATCTTGAAAATTTCATTAATTTATTGAAAAATATCACTCTGTGGGCGGAGGAGGAGGCGGAGGAGGCGGGAGCTGAGCTGAGCCAGGCAGGCGGTGGCCGGACCTGAGCCCGAGCCGGAGCCGGAGAAGATGGCAGTGCGGAAGATGGATGGCGGCCCCAATGTGAAGTACTACGAGGCCGCAGACAACATGACCCAGTTCGACAACGTGCGGCTCTGGCTCGGCAAGAACTACAAGAAGGCCTGGTTTTCCGTTAGAGATGGTCTCCCTCCTCACAACCCGGTGCTCTCCTTCTGGCTTTCTTTCAGCTCCCCAGTTCTTCCTGCCCAGCTTTGCAGCCTGTCACAATATATACAAGCTGAACCACCCACCAACAAGTCTCTGTCTAGCCTGGTTGTATAGTTGCTACAATATCAAGAAGAAGTTTTTGGCAAACATGTCAGCAATGCACTGCTCACTAAACTGTCGATCAAATGTTTCCTAGATTTCAAAGCAGGAGGCTCCTTGTGCCACATACTTCCAGCTGCCTACAAATTCAAGAGTGACCAGGGATGGCGGCGTTATGATTTCCAGAATCCATCACGCATGGACCACAATGTGGAAAGGTTCATGACCATTGAAAAGTCTTTGGTGCAGAATAATTGCCTGTCACAACCTAACATTTTTCTGGGCCCAGAAATTGAGCCTAAACTGCTAGGGAAATTAAAGGACATTATCAAGAGACATCAGGGAACAGTCACTGTGGATAAGACCAATGCCTCCCATGTTGTGTATCCCATCCCAGGGAACCTAGAAGAAGAGGAATGGGTACAACCGGTCATGAAGAGAAACAAGCAGGTTCTTCTGCACGGGAGCTACTATCCTGACAGTTATGACACATGGGATCCAAGCCAGTGAAATTGAAGCATCTGTGGAAGATGCTTCAGCTCCTGAGAAACCTAGGAAAGTTCATGCAAAGTGGATCCTAGACACTGACACCTTCAATGAATGGATAAATGAAGAAGACTATGAAGTAAATGGCGACAAAAACCCTATCTCCCGCGGAAAGAAGATTTCAGCTAGGACGTTGACAGATGAGGTAAACAGCCCAGATTCAGATCGAAGGGACAAGAAGGGAGGGAACTATAAAAAGAGAAAACCCTCGCCCTCTCCTTCCAACCCCAGAAGCGAAGAAGAAAAATGCTAACAAAGGTCCCTCAACACCTTACACCAAATCTAAGCGTGGCCACAAAGAAGAGAAGCAGGAAGACCTGACAAAGAACATGGATGAGCCCTCACCAGTCCCCAATGTAGAAGAGGTGACACTGCCCAAAACAGTCAACACTAAGAAGGACTCAGAGTCAGCCCCAATCAAAGGCGGCACCATGACTGACCTGGATGAACAGGAGGATGAGAGCATGGAGACCACTGGCAAGGATGAAGATGAGAACAGTATGGGGGAACAAGGCGGAGCAGACCAAGAATCCAGACCTGCATGAGGACAATGTGACCCAGCAGACCCACCACATCATCATTCCCAGCTATGCAGCCTGGTTTGACTACAGTCACGTTCATGCCATTGAGGGGAGGGCTCACCTGGAGTTTTTTAATGGCAAGAACAAGTCCAAGACTCCAGAGATCTACCTGGCCTATCGAAACTTCATGATTGACACATACCGGCTCAACCCACAGGAGTATTTTACCTCCACCGCCTGCCGCCAGAATCTGGCGAGTGATGTCTGTGCCATTATGAGGGTCAATGCCTTCCTAGAACAGTGGGGTCTTATTAACTACCAGGTGGATGCTAAGAGTAGACCAACCCCAATGGGGCCTCCACCCACCTCTCACTTCCATGTCTTGGCTGACACACCATCAGGGCTGGTACCTTTGCAGCCCAAGACCCCGCAGCAGACCTCTGCTTCCTAGCAAATGCTCAACTTTCCTGACAAAGGCAAGGAGAAACCAGCAGACATGCAGAACTTTGGGCTGCGCACAGACATATACACGAAAAAGAATGTCCCTTCCAAAAGCAAAGCCACAGCCAGTACCACTCGAGAGTGGACAGAACAGGAGGCCCTGTTGCTCCTTGAGGCCCTGGAAATGTACAAAGATGACTGGAACAAAGTGTCCGAACATGTGGGAAGCCATTCGCAGGACCAGTGCATCTTGCATTTTCTTCGACTTCCCATTGAAGATCCGTACCTGGAGGACTCAGAGGCCTCCCTGGGCCCCCTGACCTACCAGCCCATCCCCTTCAGTCAGTCAGGCAACCCTGTTATGAGCACTGTTGCCTTCCTGGCCTCTGTCGTCGATCCCCAAGTCGCCTCTGCTGCTGCAAAGTCAGCCCTAGAGGAGTTCTCCAAAATTAAGGAAGAGGTACCCACAGCCTTGGTGGAGGCCCATGTTTGGAAAGTGGAAGAAGCAGCCAAAGTGACAGGCAAGGCAGACCCAGCCTTTGGTTTGAAAAGTAGTGGCATTGCAGGAACCACCTCTGATAAGCCTGAGCTAATCGAGGAGAGCAGAAATGATGAGGCCGAGCAGAGGTCCCAGCCACAGATGAGAAGAAGGAACCCAAGGAACCCCGGGAAGGAGGGGGAACTATAGAGGAGGAAACAAAGGAGGAAGCCAGTGAGGCTCCCAAGAAGGACGAAGAGAAAGGGAAGGAAGGCGACAGCGAGAAGGAGTCAGAGAAGAGTGATGAGGACCCAATAGTAGATCCCGAGAAGGAGAAGGAGCCAAAGGAAGGGCAGGAGGAAGTGCTGAAGGAAGTGGTGGAGTCGGAGGGGGAAAGGAAGACAAAGGTGGAGCAGGGCATTGGCGAGGGCAACCTCTCCATTGCTGCTGCTGCTGCCCTGCCCAAGCACTTGGCAGCTGTTGAAGAGAGGAAAATCAAATCCTTGGTGGCCTTGCTGGTGGAGACCCAGATGAAAAAGTTGGAGATCAAACTCCAGCACTTTGAGGAACTGGAGACGATCATGGACCAGGAGCGAGAAGCACTGGAGTATCAGAGGCAGCAGCTCCTGGCTGACAGACAGGCCTTCCACATGGAGCAGCTGAAGTATGCGGAGATGAGGGCCCGGCAGCAGCACTTCCAACAGATGCACCAGCAGCAGCAGCAGCCACCACCAACCCTGCCCCCAGGCTCCCAGCCTATCCCCTCCACAGGAGCTGCTGGGCCACCTGCAGTCCATGGTTTGGCTGTGGCTCCAGCCTCTGTGGTCCCTGCTTCTGCTGGCAGTGGGACCCCTCCTGGAAGCTTGGGCCCTTCTGAACAGATTGAGCAGGCAGGGTCAACTGCAGGGCCACAGCAGCAACAACCAGCTGGAGCCGCCCAGCCGGAGACAGTCCCACCAGGGATATCCCGCTCTGGACCCCATGGCCCCCATTCCCCAACCAACAAACTCCTCCCTCAATGATGCTAGGGGCAGTGCCAGGCAGCGGGCACCCAGGCATGACGGGTAATGCTCCTTTGGGTTTGCCTTTTGGCATGCCACCTCCTCCGCCTCCTCCTGCTCCATCCATCATCCCATTTGGTAGTCTAGCCGACTCTTATCAGTATTAACCTACCCCCTCCTCCTAACCTGCATGGGCATCACCACCATCTCCCGTTCGCCTCGGACACTCTCCCCCCACCTAACCTGCCTGTGTCCATGGCGAACCCTCTACATCCTAACCTGCCGGCGACCACCACCATGCCATCTTCCTTGCTTCTCGGGCTGGGGCTCGGATCCGCCGCAGCCCAGAGCCCTGCCATTGTGGCAGCTGTTCAGGGCAACCTCCTGCCCAGTGCCAGCCCACTGCCAGACCCAGGTACCCACCTGCCTCCAGACCCCACAGCCCCAAGCCCAGGCACGGTCACCCCTGTGCCTCCTCCACAGTAAGGAGCCAGCCAGACATCTCTCCCCCTCACCCACTATGGAGACCATGGTTCAGGAACAGCCCTCCGCCCACCACTGGGACCCTTCCCCAGCCTGGAGAGTTCATCACTACGTAAGGAAAGCTCCTCCTGCCCCTCCAAAGCCCCCACCATGCCTAACAGAGGCATGCATTTTTATATTGGATTATTTAAGGACTTCTGTTTAAAAGATGTTTTTAATGTCTAGGGGAGGATAGGATGGGAATGCTGTCCTCAAAGGAAGGGCTGGGCAAAGATGTTTATACAAGATTTGAATTAACCACTTCTAAGGGTGCACCCCCCTCAAAACTATTATATTTTCTATGGATAAAAAAAAAAATTAAGTCCTTAAAAAAAAAAAAAGAAAAATACCCGATTATTTATGCCAGATACTGCTAGCTATGGAGTGTATAACAATAAATAATGATAGGCAGAGTTCCAACCCATGAAGCTTGCTGTCTTGTGTAAGGAGCTGAATAAACAATTATAAAACACAACACAGAGAAATATAAGCACACAACTAGGGCACATAATGTCGTCTGGGATGAGCCATTGAATTTATATTTTAGGTGAAAACCTCAAGATGATTAGAAGTTAAACAGACAAATGGAGGACATTATTCCATTCGGTACAGAGGGGATAGTATAACGGTAGGGCAAAAGATGAGATTCAAGAGATATATTATAGAGAATAGAATATACCTTTAAGGAGTCTGGATTTTATGGAAAGCCTTCGAAGGGTTTTTAAGCAAGAGGATGGTATAGATAGACTTCATTTTCAAAGGATGACTAGGGAAGGAGGTTGATGTAGGAATTTAGACGAGTGATAAGTATAGGCTGGTCTTTAATAGGAATGGGAAAAAGGTGAATAGAATCAATAAGACTTGGTAATGGGATGTGGTAGGATATATAAAATAGAAATATGAGTAACAGAAACCCAAAACTGTTGACGTAAACAAGATCACTTTGTTTCTCTCACAACAACAACAAAAAATCCAGAGATACGGTAGCTCCACAGTTATTAGAGACCCAAGTACCTTCTGGGTTGGTTTTTTTTTTTTTTTGAGACAGAGTCTCAAGCTGTCACCCTGGATAGAGTGCTGTGTCATCACAGCTCACAGCAACCTCCAACTCCTGGGCTCAAGCAATTCTCCTGCCTCCGCCTCCCAAGAAGCTGGGACTACAGGCGCCCACCACAACGCCTGGCCATTTTTGGTTGCAGCCATCATTGTTGTTTGGCGGGCCCGGGCTGGATTCGAACCCACCAGCTCAAGTGTGCGTGGCTGGCACCTTAGCCTGTTGAGCCACAGGCACCAAGCCACCTTCTGGGTTTTTGATGATACCCCTGGACCATCTTTATGATCCAAGATGGCTCACTATAGCTCTTGTCATCACACCTACCTTCCTAACAGCAGGATGGAGGAAGAAGGTTACACCTTGTTCATTATAAAAAGACTACCCAGGGCGGCGCCTATGGCTCAAAGGAGTAGGGCCCTGGCCCCATATACCGGAGGTGGCAGGTTCAAACCTGCCCGGCCAAAAACCGCAAAAAAAAAAAAAAAAAAAGACTACCTGGAAGTCCCACACAATAGTTCCACCATAACTCAGTCAAATGGCCACTCCTAACCTGCAAGGTGGAAATATAGAATTTCCATTGGGCAACAATGGAATATCAGGGTTCTATTAATTAGAAAGAGAAAAGGAGGCTCGGCGCCTGTGGCTCAACGGGCTAAGGCACCAGCCACGTACACCTGAGCTAGCGGGTTTGAATCCATTCCTGGGCCGCCAAACAACAATGACGTTACAACCAAAAAATGGCCAGATGTTGTGGCAGGCACCTGTAGTCCCAGCTACTTGGGAGGCAGAGGCAGGAGACTCGCTTGAGTCCAGGAATTGGAGGTTACTGTGAGCTATGATGCCATGGCACTCTATCCAGGGTGACAGCTTGAGGCTCTGTCTCAAAAAAAAAAAAAAGAAAGAGAAAAGGAGAATGGATATTTGATTACCAACTAGCAATCTGGGACCTGAGAAAGAGGGGAACTAATTCAATTCAGCCAAATTGTTTACAAAATACTATAGATTAGATAAGGATATACATATACCACTGTTGGAGAGAGACTTATTTGGCCTCTAGGCAAAGATGTAACTTTAAAATCCTATTTTATTCTTGTAAAGAATAAATGTATGTTAGCTTAGTACTCTAGCTTTAGATATGAATATAGCTGTATGGACTTGACCTGTGAATCACTATCACATGAAATTGTCATGTTTGTGATTTTAAGTGCCTTGTCATTCATTAATATTCAGACTATAGAAAGGGCATAACAACAGATTGCTGCTATTGAGAACAAAAGCCTTAAACAGGACCCAAATTAAAGGTTTTGCTTATTCAAAGATTAAGGGCTGGCTGGGCATCACATCTATAATCCTAGCATAGCATTTGGGGGGTCAGGGGGGATTGCTTGAGCTCAGAAACTGAGACCAGCCTGAGCAAGAGTGAGACCCTGCCTCTACCAAAAACAGAAAAATGAGCTGGGCATTATGGCAGGCATCTGTAGTCCCAGCTACTTGGGAGGTTGAGACAGGAGGATCTCTTGAGCCCAGGAGTTTGAGGTTGCTATGAGCTAGGCTGTGATGCCACAACACTCTAGCCTGGGCAACAGAGTGAGAGACTCTGTTTCAAAAGAGAAAAGGAAAAAAAAGAACAAGGGCTGTGGAATGAGTCAAACCAAAGTTAAAAACCCAACTTGCCTACTTCCTAGCTGTGATCTTGGATAAAGTGAATTTCTATAATAGTCTCAGTTTCCTCCACTGCAAAATAGAATAATAACGTCTACTTTGCATGGTCATTGTGAAGATGAGAACACACTTATGACAAACATCTAGTATGGTAGGCAACAAAGTAGATAATAAATAATAGCTAATACTATTATAAGTATTATGCTTTGTTTGTTTGTTTGTTTTCTTTCTTTTTTTTGTACAGACAGAGTCTCACTTTGTCACCCCCGGTAGAGTGCTGTGGAGTCACAGCTCACAGCAACCTCCAGCTCTTGAGCTTAGGCGATTCTCTTGGCCTCCTGAGTAGCTGGGACTACAGGTGCCCACCACAACACCTGGCTATTTTTTGATGCAGTTTGGCTGGGGCCAGGTTTGAACACGCCACCCTCAGTATATGGGGCCGGCGCCCTACTCCATGAGCCACAGGGGCTGCCCTGTTT
This sequence comes from Arctocebus calabarensis, assembly GCA_963573935.1. Taxonomy (NCBI): domain Eukaryota; kingdom Metazoa; phylum Chordata; class Mammalia; order Primates; family Lorisidae; genus Arctocebus; species Arctocebus calabarensis. The sequence goes on along the minus strand of CAUYON010188709.1, from coordinate 4,796 downwards.
GTTTTTGATACAGAGTTACCATGTCACACTCAAGAGTGCTGTGCTCACACAACCTCAAACTCCTGGGCTTAAGCAATTCTCTTGCCTCAGCCTCCCAAGATGCTGGGACTACATGCACCTGCCACAAACCCCTGCTATTTTTTTGTGCAGTTATCATTGTTGTTTAACTGGCCCAGGCCAGGTTCAAACCCACCAGTCTGGGTGTATGTGGCTCGTGTGCTACCCATTGAGCCATAGGTGTCAACCATCTAGGGTGTTTTGTATACCCACAAAATAAGAATTTTTTTTTTCTATAAGAATGGTTTTTAAAGATTTGTTTTTTTAAAAAAAGTTTATCATACATTTCAAAATTGCTAAAAGTATAGAGTCTAAATATTCTCACCAGGCAGAACACAGTAGCTCATGCCTGTAATCCTATCATTCTGGGAGTCTGAGGCAGGAGAATTGCTTGAGCTTAGGAGTTCAAGACCAGTCCAAGCAAGAATGAGACCCCATCTCTACTAAAAGTAAAAAAACTAGCTGGGTGTCATGGCCAGTGCCGGTAGTACCAGCTACTTAGGAGGCTTGGTTGAGCTGCCAAGAGGTTCAGTTGAACCCAAGAGTTTGAGGTTGCTATGAGCTTGGTTTAGGCCACAGCACTCTTTTGAGACTCCATCTCAAAAAAAAAAAAAAAATTCATCACCATAAGAAATGTTTGTAGGCTCAGTGGCTGTGGCTCAAGCGGCTAAGGCGCCAGCCACATACACCTGAGCTGGCGGGTTCGAATCCAGCTGGGCCGCCAAACAACCATGACAACTAGAACCAAAAAATAGCCAGGCGTTGTGGTGGGTGCCTGTAGTCCCAGCTGCTTGGGAGGCAGAGGCAGGAGAATCACTTGAGCCCAGGAGTTAGAGGTTGCTGTGAGCTGTGATGCCACAGCACTCCACCCAGGGGTACAGCTTGAAGCTCTGTGTCAAAAAAAAAAAAGAAGTTTGTGGATGTGTTTATTAGCTTGATGTAATTATTCCATGTTATGTGCATAAACATCTCTTAACATCCTAACGTCAGTTTATGCCCCGTAAATTATAAATTGTCAAACTACAAGAAAATTTTAAAAAGAAGAATAGATGGCAGAACTACGTGGTACACAAAATCTAAATATGTACTGTCCAGCTCTTTACAGAAAGAGTTTGCTGATCCCTAATCCAGGGGCTTCTCTGAAAGGAGGTGAGATTGTAGGAGGTTTGAACATCTGTTTTGAATCTGTACTTTACACACTCAGAGAAAAAGAGGTGTAGTTTCAATAAAGAACAGATTTCTGTTTCTCCTTCAAGAGTTCTGGAGACCTGGCAAACACACCCTACACTACAGGATTGCTAGGCTAGAAAAGGGGAAGGCTTGTGCTGAGTTTAGAATACAGACTGCCTTTGTTCTGAGCAATGGAATACATCCTTTTATTGACATTGCTTGTTCAGGCCTCTTAGGCTAGGACCAGTAAGTCCTGCTGTTGAATACTGTGCCCGTGGAAGACAGGCCTCAGGTCAGTGTCCCAGGCCCAGGCACAGGGGAGAATTAGGTTTGTGACTCCTAAACAGACAAGGCAGGGGGAGTGGAAATATATGTTTTTTGCGTGCATATTTCTACTTTCCTTATTTCCTATATCCACGTTAGTGGATATTAATACCTAAGGTGTAGGTAAGCAGATTCCTAACTATTTCACTTACTCTTTGAACTAGAAGTGAGGATTTTAGACCTGAAAGAAGTACACTGCTCCTCTGGGCACAGACCAGTCCCATTTCCCAGCATAGCCACTAGAACTAAGAAGAGGGAAAACCCAAGGGAAAGAACACTGGAGCACTCTACCTGTATGCATGGATAACAAGTATATTCCTGAAATATTTTACTTCAAAGGCTTTATAGTATTTACCTTTCCTGTTACTGTGCTTTTTATTTTTCAGATATTTTTGCTTGCCACAACACCAGAAGGTAGACACAGTTAGCCCCCTTTCCCAATGGTAAACTTAGACATTTGAGAGCAGAAGGTGCCATGCCCCAGATGACCAGCAAGTCAGAGAAAAAGCCAAGAAGAAAAAGCCAAGTCTTCTTGGCTCGGCGCCTGTGGCTCAGCGGGCTAAGGCGCCAGCTACGTACACCTGAGCTGGTGAGTTCGAATCTAGCCCAGGCCCGCCAAATAGCAATGACAGCTGCAACCAAAAAATGGCCGGGTGTTGTGGTGGGCACCTGTAGTCCCAGCTACTTGGGAGGTGGGGGCAGAAGACTCACTCGAGCCTAGGAGTTGGAGGTTGCTGTGAGCTGTGAGGCCACAGCACTCTACCTAGGGCAACAGAGTGGCGAGACTCTATCTCAAAAAAAAAAAGAATATAGGCTCAGCGCCTGTGGCTCAACGGACTAAGGTGCCAGCCATGTACACCTGAGCTGGCGGGTTTGAATCCAACCCAGGCCTGCCAAACAACAATGATGGCTGCAACCAAAAAATGGCCAGGCATTGTGGCGGGCGGCTGCAGTCCTAGCTACTTGGGAGGCGGAGGCAAGAGACCTGCTTGAACCCAGGAGTTGGAGGTTGCTGAGAGCTGTGATACCATGGCACTCTATCCAGGGCAACAGCTTGAGGCTCTGTCTCAAAAAAAAAAAAAAAAAACAATCTTCTTAGCCTTGGTCATCCTGCCACAGTCCTAGGCATGAGTAGCTTCCAGATGGAGCTATGATGAAACTCCTTTATCACTAGTGATCAAATACGGTTGTTTCTGAGGCTGCCATTGTTCTGATGACCAAATGGATAAGCCTTGAATGACAGGGAAAAAATATATTAGGTAAGTCATCCACCAGCCTAACTCCTGCTAGCGCCCTGGCTCCTTAAGGTGTTGGCATGCTGTGTCACTGATGAGGGGTTATGAGTCAGTCTCAGGCAGGAAGATGATAGAGTCACTGTTTCTGTGCACTTGGCTATTTTCTTTGCACTTCAGCATTCCTACCTGGTGTGTGGTACATTTTTGTCATTCCACCACAGTCTGCTGTGCACATGGCCCTTTAGTAGGCCAGTCTACATTTATTCACATCAGCTGTCCAGCTGTCAGCTCCCTCACACTCTTATCTGTCTGATGGAGCAAACAGAAACTTGTGTCAAAAGCTGGCTTTCAGGGAGATGTGTCAAAAGCTGCCTTTCATGGAGATGTGTGGGGTATCCACAGAGTTCTAGATACTGCGGTCAAAGTGTGAGGTTTTGGAATCCCAGTCTTTAGGCGATGGGATAAAGAAGCTTTCAGGAAAGATTATCTGGACATTGGCTCCTGCCCCAGTGAGGGCTAATTACTTGGTGTTTTTATCCTAGGGCGTCATGTCTAGGAAAGGAGCTCAGATGACAAATTTTCAAGGAATTTGATGTACCTGCTAAAAAACATGCAAATCAATTGAAGACCAGCCTAATCCCTCCACTGTCTCAAATTCCTATAAAACCCAGGCTTTTTATTACAGTGTCGACGCTCGTGCATTAGTCTGGGACTTGTGACAGACAAGGCTGAACTTCTGGTTAGTTGAGTGGCAGTTTTTCCTTGATTTTATTAAAGATCATTTCAATGCAGCCAATTTGTGTGTATATGTGTGTGTTCCCTGTTCAAAACAAAGGTGCCTACTTGACTCATTGAGAATACTGTGAAGTCCACCTAGTTCCAGAGATTTGATGCTAGACACTGGACATACGAAAGAAAGCTCTGTTCTTCCCCTTCCCCTTCCCTGTCCCTGGTAATGCTGAACTGTTCAATAAGGCTTACTTCCTCCAGAATATAACTTAGCAACCTGGAGAAGACTGAGGCTACTCCTAGAGCAAGAAGCTGCCCTAGATTTGGGCAGTAACCAGTAGAACTTGATACTGACGCCAGAGTATAAAAATAAACACCTCCTACAGTTCTGTCTTAATCCATTGGCATCAGAGTTGCTATTATTAACTGCTGGGCCTCACAGGCAGCTGTGATGGGCAGACAACAGCCTGGACAGACCTATCCTGCCAACTTGGGATCACACTCTTTTCTCTCCTTCACCTACTGGGACCTGATCTGGATGATCTGGGGCCCCAGGAGAAGCACCATCAGTCTGGGAGCATGCCCTACACCAGGTAACACTAGAGATGGATTAGTGTCTTTCTTTTAGGAGAACCTTGAAGCTGCCAGGGCAAACCTAGCTGTCTAAAGTCTCTTGGGCATAGGAAAACTGATTTAGTCCTAGGTAGGACAACTGATTCAGTCCTAGGGCAGGCTGGAGAAAAGAAGAACATGACTCTTTTTTTCCTTTGGCTTTTTTTGCCTGCCATTTCTCTAGATCTAGAACCTTTACGTTTCTGGGAAATTGGAAAAGAGGAGAGGAATGGACTCCCTTGGTCATCTTTTAAAGATAATAAGTGACATAGTACTGAGCATTTACCTTGTATCAGGTACTTTATGTACAGTATCTTACTTAATTTTACCTAAAGCCTTTGAGAGAAAATACCATGACCATTTTACAAATGAGGAAGCTGACATTTGGTGACATGGAATAACTTTCCAGAGTTCCACATCTGGCAAATTGGAACACAGCCCTGTCTTAACACCAAAATCCATGCTCCGAATCATTGTAGAACCTAGATTCCAGAATACATTAAGACTCACCCAGACTCCAGCACCTGCTTTTTTTTTTTTTTTTTGAGACAGAGCCTCAAGCTGTCACCCTGGGTAGAGTGCTGTGGCATCACAGCGCACAGCAACCTCCAATTCCTGGGCTCAAGCGAGTCTCCTGCCTCTGCCTCCCAAGTAGCTGGGACTACAGGC